>OV651814.1:34817956-34950456 GCA_927349885.1 Psylliodes chrysocephalus
TTCACTTTCCCACTTTCCCACTTTCCCCCTTTCCGTATTTCCTCTATTTTCCCCTTTCTCCAAACTTTCGCATTTATGTAGTAGTAGGGTTTTTATTATACTTCCCATGCCCCCTCCTTTAAATGTGAAAATCCAAAAACCTTGAAATACGTCATTATTTACATTTATGAGTAGCTGCAATTCCAATTTTCAAGTTCCTATATTTAAAAAGGTGAAAGTATTCACCTTACACCATCTATTAGGAATTCATAGAACTAACCAATAAATACACAATATTTAGGCAGGTGCTAAGGTTTGGTATGTTTAAAGGGTTGCGACATACGATGAAGTCTATCTGCATTTTATGAAATCATAAATAATGAATGAAATTTAAATATTTTAGGTTGAACACAATGAAAATATTATTTTTAAAAAAACCGCTAATACATTTTCTATAAATTGGCAGGCTCGGCGACTATTATTTCAAATAAAAATAGCGTCCAATATGGAAGGCTATGTCGCAACCCCTTTAAATTTACTAAGCCAGCTATTGTTTGACAGGTCGTTGGAATGCCTAATTGTCGTATAATAAACATTTAATTTGCAATAACAAATATTGAGATAAAAACTATTCTATCTTTTAAATTGTACCAAATTACAGATAGTTACCAAATTTTATCAAAATCCGTTCAGTAGTTTCGGAGTTTATCGCGAACATACATCGTGACACGAAATTTTTATAAATATAGATGACGCTTGAAATACCAACAGATGGTAACAGATATTTTGGTTCTGTAGTACATTTTAAACAAAATAGGATATGTTTTGGAAAACAGTTACTCTTAAATTCAAAAGTTTTGTCTTTACACACTCGGTGCGTTAATATATTAAATGTTTATTACTAAACTTTTAAAAATCAAATATTCAGGAAAGACAATAATTAAAACATTTATTTTGGTTTATAATTTTATTATAAGTAAGTACATTTGATCTGATCTTTTTTATATTTACAAAACAATAACGTATACACCTTCAAATTTTTATTATGCCTTTGTCAGAATGTTATTATGCATAAAACATTGATGTTATTATGTTTTGATTAGTGCTTCATTTTTTTGAAATATTCAGAGATACACTTGGACACACCATAAGCGGTGTCTTTGACATCAGGTTGGTTCTCGAAACATTTTTCGTCGAAATGAGATAAACTTCCTGGAAATTCTTTCTCTAAATATTGCTTTACTTTGTCAGGATCGACTTTTCCATCATCTATTAATCCTTGTTTTTCTCCAATACATAGAGAATGTTCTTTTACCTTTTCGATATCAGAGTCACTTTCTAGGGCTTTGTAGAAAGCTTCAGCGTCAAGTCCAGAAATTTTCTCACATTCTTCATGATGTTTTTGTTTTATTTCTTCTTCCTTTGTCGTTGGCTAGAATAAAAAATAAATCATTCAATCAAGAAATCACAGATAAACAGCAAGTTAATTAGGTGAGTAGAATGTACAAAATACAGAAGCTGGGATAAACACAGCTTGTGTGTATATTCAACTAATATTAAAGATTGAAATTAATTCAACATAAATACATAATATTTTACATTCGTAAATGATTTCAAATCGGATATTTATTTATTCTCTTTGGGTAAAAATATTATAGGTTATATTTTTTGGATACATGTAAATTAAGTCCAAATGACATATTAAATTCGGTCCTGTAATTTATACATTTATTGATCTTAACTAATTTACTCAACCTGTGAGCCTTAGAGCCATCACGGGTTGCTTTGCAAAAAAATTATGAATAAAATAAGCTGGGCCTAGATTCAGCGAGTCAAAAGCTATTGGGACTGAATTTACCTACCCATAAAAAGATTTAATTTTCCATCTTTTATATAAACGGTGACCATATGTACTCATTTTAGTAGGACAGTACTTTCTTTTATAAAATGTCCTTCTGTCCTTTAATATTGTTGCAAGTACATACAATTGTACTTATTTTCAGAAAAGGGACTCCTTCCAATCTTATATTTTATAATTATGTTACGGATAATTAGTTTACTCTTTTTTAGAGAAAAATTATGTTACAATTCAATAATTATGTTATATCCGACAACATTGGTCGTGATATACGCAAGCGATACGTTAATGTCGTTATCCCTCTTACCCATATGCATGTTTAAATTAATAGCGATTTGGGGATGTTCGTCGTAGAGCTGTTAGAGAGTTATTGCAAGAGCACTTAAGGTCAGTCACTATTAGTGCCGCTCTTATTTTGACATCTGAACATGCGCAGATTACTTACATTCTAGAACTGACTTTATTAAAGATTGTGCCTGTCCCTAATTGTGGATAAGCACAGCAATTAGTGACGACTTTATAGTTTTCGGGTGCGCTCGCCAACATTCGTATCAGTTCGAAGTTTTTTAATATTAAATAATTAATATCATCGTCATCTAAACCTTCTAAAATGGCAATTTCTAATGCTCTTCCATATTATGTACTGTTACGAATAACAATAACATCCTGTGAATAGGTATGTTATGATTTGTAAAGTTTTGTCCAAGGGCATGCGCGCTAAATAGATTTTCAATATAATAATAAATCGTGTAGTTGGAAAAGATTTTATTAAATCATAATATTAAAGTACATGATCAAAATAGATCAACAAGAGCATTCTTGGAAAATTACAAGTTATTTTCGGGGGGTTCTTTTGGTTTTTGTTGACGAGCGGTCGTAATCATTCGCACTAAGCGAATTCCTTCTTTTTTGTGTCGGAAAGTAGAATCACGGGTCGGTCACACGAAATCGCGGTTAGTTTTTTTGTAAATCCACACAGTGGGAAAAGTAACCTCAGCCAGCCCTCTGTAGCTTTAACGGATTAAAATATAATGTTTATGTAAGTAAATAGTTTTGAGTAGTAATATTTAGTTTTGTGTAGTCAGCAAAGACTACTGAATTGCTGAAGCAACACTAGTTTTTTCTGTATTTGTTAAATAAATAATTATAGACCTTTTCATCATATTTTTTTGTGCGCATGCGACAGTATCAGCCATCTTTTTCGTACTGTTTTTGTAAACAAGCATGTTAAAATGGCCACGTGAAAAAAATTATAATCGATAAATATTAATTAATTTAAGTATATTCATTTACAAAAAAGGAAGAAAAAGCAAAGTAATAATAATTTTAGTGTCTTAATTGAAAAATATATTTTTGCAATCAATTATAATTGTTATCTGTACGGAAAGGAACAACGAAACGGTGTTGTTATGGAGTATGTAAAATTGACAAACGGTATAAATCATTCAAAGGCAATACATACAATACATATTATTTTATAAATATTCCAAAGCCTTGGCTGCAATATCGTAAAAAATTATCAATTTATCAAGCAAATGTGCATTAGGTGTGACAAAATGTGGTCGAAGACCGAAGTGACAACGGTTTTCGATGGATTGATGATGTTACTGAATATACTTATATTTGTTAATTACATTTTCATGGAGAAAGTGGTCCAACGGAAGAAAAATAATATCTGCTATTAAACAATATTTTTTAATATTAAATTCTACTTCTGTATACACAGTAATATGATTAAAAATGTCATGTTGATCCTCAAAATATTAAATACCTAATATATTTTATTAATTATACTCGTGATTAACTTTCATGTTAATTAAAGTGTTTTTGCAAGTACTAATTGTTGGTTGGCATAATTAAATAGAGTAGAGTTATAATTATTATTTGTTTTCATTAATTTTGTACACAGTTAAGAAGTATTGATACACCTAACCTCTCAATCAGTCCACTTTTTTCGTTTGTATCAAACGTCTAAGACACTTCAACCACCTTTTCAACTTCTCACAACTATGCGCTTCTACAGAGTTATGAAAAAGTTAATCACCATCAACGATTTTTTCTAATGAATAATTTTTCTGTAGAGATAATATTGCTTTCCAGCCTTTGTCGATCAAAACAGTACGAAACTTTTGAATTACCGCTATTTCAACATGGTGGCTGCGCTTGCGCTCATCACATGATGAAAAGGTCTATTATTTGTTTTACGCTTGTTGTTTTAATTTTTTTTGTTTATGAAAACTCACGATCATTCAAAGGCGGGGGTATGAGTAAGAGAGAGAGAGAGAGAGAAGTTAGGAAGTCAAGAAGTTAGGGTTACTTAGGCCCATCCCGTCTGAACTTAACCCCCTAGACGTGTGTTATCTAGAGGCCAATTTAAATACAAATTGGGCCCCTCTATAAAACCCGTGGTTACCGCTAAGAGTGGACTATAGAGTCAGTCAAAACGGCCTATAATCTCACTCTTAACAGTACTATTATAAACAACAAAAATGATGAACTGTAATTTAAAATTTTCAAAATGAGGTTAGAAATATGTATAAGGACAAGGACAAGGACCCAAGGGCATGTTAAAAAAGATAATCAATTTCCAAGTACATCAGCGGAAAAGTCTTAGTAAAATTTAAGTTCTTTTTAAATATTATTTGCTTTAACACTTTTCGATGTTTAATATCATTATTATGCCTTAATTGTATTAATTGTATATTTAAATTAACATATTTGGTGTTTTATTTAATGTTGACATGATATTTCTATAAAATGGCGAATGCGTTCGAAAACAATCTTACTGTACTTTTTTTGTCAAAAAAAAATATGGTCACCGTATTTATATATAAACTGTTTTTTAAAGGCTATAAATTATTGGTAATTATACGTAAGTATTTAACTATAGTACATATTATTGTAAATTATTAATATTATTGATTTATTATATCATTGAAGTTTTGTCTAGGTTGACTATAGATCCAAGTTTACAAATGATGTAACTAAGCTGTTTTAATTTTTAATGGCAATATATTATAGACTTTTGATGCCAAATATTAATATGATCTGAAACCCAAACACTTTTTATTTCTGGGTAAGGCATTTAAAATGTAATATTGGTTTAAGGCGGGAGTTTAAAAGTGACCAAATCACAACAGAACCGTAACATATCTTGGAAACCAGCCACGTTCAATTACTCTTTGAGGGTAACTTTCCGATTGAGATTTGTACGCATTTACAAGGCTTTGGGATATAAATTCTCACCTTTTTATGTAACAAAATAAAAGATTCATTTTTTTATCAATTGTTAAGAAACCCTTAATATATGCTCCTATAAAATTAGATTTTTTTAAATAAATTTTTTGAAAAAGTTATTAAATCTCAAACCTACTCCACAATTTGTTGCGATTTGCGTACTTGCTACTAATTAAAAAAAAAATATTTTCCAGATTCCAATTCTATAGGAGCATAGATTAATACTTTCTTAATCCAAAGGTAAAAAAAAATTATATTTAAATTTGTAAACGTGATCGTTTAGATCCTGACTCTCTGCAAATGGCATTTTCACGCAAAATATGATATCGGGACGTGACGACACCATTTAAAACGGAGGTTCTTCAACTATTTATGAGCGAATAATAAGATGGACGTATTCAGGATTATTAGGAAAAAATGAAATGAAAAACATTAATAGACAGGTACAATGAGTAGGTATATTTTATTATAATAAAATTTTTACTTCTGATGAAAGATGCTGCTCATGAAGAAAGGGAACTAGCGATTGCCCGGCGACGTTGATGTAGATGGAATTACTAAAAATAACGGTAGTTGCTGATGGCAGTTGGTCGAAACGATTCTACGGGAATAATTACAGTTCTCTTAGCGGAGTAGCATCAATTATCGGCTATAGAACGAAAAAGGTTCATATATTGGAGTTCGAAATAAATTTTGTATGGTTTGCAAGATAGCTGACAATAAAAAAACGTTCTCCCACCGAACATAAATGTTATATAAATTGGTCTGGATAAGCATCCAGCATGGAAGCTGATTCTAAAAGAATTTTCTAAAAGGATTTTCTAAAAGGATTTTTTAAAAGGATTTTCTAAAAGGATTTTCTAAAAGGATTTTCTAAAAGGATTTTCTAAAAGTCTGGAAATATATGGATTAATTTTCAAAAAGTTAATTGCTGACGGAGACAGCAGTTGCTATCAAAAAATATTAGATACCCATCCATATAAAAATATTGTAGTTAAAAAAATAGAACGCAAAAATCATTTACTAAGAAATTACTCTAGAAAATTAAGAGATTTGACGAAAGGTAAAAATGCTGGACCACTAGTTCTTCGGCAGTGTATACAGCGCAATGAATTAAGGCTTAGATTTGCTATGTCGAAAGCAACTGCTCATAGAAAAAAAGAAAATAAACCGTTTGACGAAAAAGTTAAGTTATAAAAAAGATATTAATAACTCACTTAGTTATGTGTTTGGTGAACACAAAGAATGCCAAAAACTTGGATATTTTTGCAAAGAAGAATATAAACCTACAGGGACAGTACTTAGTTACTTAAAATTGACTGATTTATATGAAAACCTAAATTCTTATAAAAATTACTTAGTTAAACATGCAACTAGTCTAATATATGATTTGGACAATAATTTAGTAGAATCCTTTAATATAACTTAAAACTTTCAGATATTATTTACATTAAAAGTTAATAGAAAAAAGTTTAGTGGAACCTTTTTGAACTTCGGCTTACAGTAGCTTCATGCTTGTGCCAGGGCATTCGATTTTCAATAATATATAATATTATTCTATCATAGAAAAAATAAGCCTTGCATTGATACCACATATTATTACAACATTTTAGGGAGAACAGAGGAAAATTTAAAAAATATTTGTACATTGTATAATGGGATAACAATTATGAAACAAAATATTTTTTGGGGTAAACCTAAAACCAGCCCCATCTTGATTTAATCACCGTATTCAGAGTTCTTGGTTTTACATTTTTTGATGAAATTATTTTGTGATCGTAGAAAAAATATTGTACAAAACTTTGTAAAAGCAACTTTTCACACTTGTTATGTAATATACTATATTATTGACTTCTCAGAAAAACGTATTATTGATAAATTTGACAATAAAATGAGGAACATTTATACACAGAACAAGATGTATGTAATTTATTTAATAATAAATAGCAATAAACTTTAGAGGCATTTGCAACAACACCACAAACATGTTAAACAAAAACCAGCAGGTAACTTCAAGGGACTTTTACAAGAACAAACAAAAGCATCTAGAAAAATGCAAAATCGTGTAAAAATTTCTGACAACGCCTTGATTGCTTCATTCAAAGTATCCGAATTAATAGTCAGAAATAAAAAAGGACATACTATGGGTGAAACTTTAGTATTACCAGCATGCAAAGAAATAGTAAACACAATGTTCGGTCCAGAAGCTGATAAATAAGTGTCTAAAATTGCATTGTAAAATGATACTGTGAAAAGAAGAATTCAAGAAATGTCTGTAAATATTGAGGATAGAGTTTGTGATATGTTGCGGAAGTCTACAAAGTTCGCTATACAACTCGATGAGAGCACCGACGTGAGTGGTAGATCTCAATTAATATCATTGTACTATTTGTAGACGGGACTGATATTATTAAACAAATATTATTTGACGGCAACTTACGACTACCACTACTGGTGCGGATATTTTTTCTGTGGTCAACTCGTATCTATAACAAAAATCGAACATGGCAGTATTGTTGTTCCTTATGTACAGACGGAACAGCTGCTATGACAGGTCGTATTAAAGGCTTCATAGCTTTTGGAAAAATAGAAAATCCTGCAATAGTTACTACTCATTGCTTCTTGCACAAGCAAGCTCTGATGTCGAAAAGCGTGGAAGGTGGTTTGTTAAACGAGGTTTTTACAAATCTTGTTGCCATGATTAATTTTATTAAGACCCGGCCTGTAAAATCCTGTTCATTCGAAAAACTGCGAGGAAATGGGAGCTGAATATAAAACATTGCTAATACTACATCGTGTTTCGCAGCTTCAGGAATAAATGAAATTTTTTTCTGGAACAGAAAAACCTGAATTTTCGGAAATGCTTAGTTGCGCTATATGGAAAGCCAAATTAGCATATCTTGTTGATATTTTTGAAAAACTAAATTTACTAAATACGAGTATACAAGGGCAAAATGAAAACATAGTATCTGCTAATGACAAAATGAGTGGTTTTAAAAAAAAACTAAATCTTTGGAGATCAGCAGTTATACGTGGAGATTTATCATACTTTGCATTTACCACAAAATCTATCGCAAATCTCAAACAATCAGAAGAAGTTGAGCTCAGAAAAAAAAAATAATAAATCACCTGACCGTACTTCAAGAGGGTTTAAAAAAATATTTTCTTTCTGTTGCTACTATTGGACGTGGCATGGGTAATATCGCCCTTTGAATAGTCTGGAGAAATCAATATTAATAATGCTTCTACTTTAACTGCACGTAAAAAAAAGAACTTTTGGATATTAATTCTAACACAGCACTCAAGTCCCAATTTTTGGATTCTGATGTATCAAAATTTTGGATATCGTTAAAGACAGACTACCCTTCAATCTCAGAAAAACCTTAGATATTCTGTTGCCATTTGCAACATTTTATCTGTGTGAGATGGCATTTTCAAGTATGAAACAAATCAAATCAAAGTATGGAGCAATATTAACTGACGTCGACAGCGAAATGCTTGTAAGTTTATCACGTGTACGTCCTCAAATAAAAAAAATATGTTCAACTCATCAGGCACAGTTGTCACATTATTGCTAACCGAGAAACTCTCATTTGAAATACTTTTTTTGTATTCGGAGAAGAATGTTATTTTTAGGTAACCATGCATAATGCATAGGTATACTATTTTTGTTTTCATTTACCTAATATTTTGCATAATATATTGTGATTTGAATTCAATTTAAGGGTTTTTAAGGGTGTCGCGATTACAAAAAGGTTGAAAACCACTGATGTAGACCACCCTAAAGGTAGTAAAAACCAATATCAGAAAATAAAAAAGTGTATTTTCTGCTAGCTTTTGAAGAAAATCCACATATATGAATAATTAATAGAACAAGGCTTCGGAAAACCAAACGCTTTATTGCTGCAAGTGGCTAAAGGGTTGAAATAAAAACGTAATCTTCTAAGAAAAAATTGAGATTTTGCCCGATTTTTCCACACAAGCCCATCAAATGTTTGAAAACGTACGACGTCACTAGTCCAAAAAACATATTTTCTTGAATGACCCGAATGTATAAGTGCATTTTGGAGTCGGAAAATTTTTTTGATAAGGAAAATTGAATTTTCCATGTGGTATCCCCAAGAACCACTCGTAAATTTTCTTTTATTCTACTCAACAACAATGTACTTTTCAACCCTCTTCGAGGCTTGTATGCGAAAATGGGGCACCTAAATGGGTCACTATCTGATGGTCTAATACCAGTTCACGGCAAGTAGCATTAGATATTGACAAATTCATAAAAGCTAAAAAAAGGAAAAGTGGCATCCCTACAAGGCAAGTTTAGTACAGGATGAAGATTTTGATAGACGAGTTGAATTTTGTTAAATAAATATGAAAAAAATAACAGACCCAGTGTTTAAAAAAAAAAGTTTTAAAAAGGTTTTTAAAATAGTTTTAAAAAGGTAAAGAAAAGGTTTCTAAAAATATGCACCATAGATTCACTGTGATATTTTTAGCTAAAAATCATTTAATGAACAGAATATTTGAACTCATTTCACTTGGCAATCTGAGTAAGGGAATATATTTTTTTATATATAAATCATTAATAAAAAAAATTATACAGGGTGTTTCTAAATTCATGCGAAAAATTATTAAGGATCGGTCTTTTTCTAAGCCCACCTCCTCAAAAGGTGTCACCCCCGAAAAGAAGACTTTTTATTTTTTTTTAAATCTGTGTTAATGTAGAACATTTAAAGTTTTGAAAATTACATATTCTCGTAAAGAAGTTATTGAGGCTATTTATTTCAATATTATCATTACTGAATTTAAATTGTAATAATTTAAAAACTAGAATGAAGATATATAATGCTTGGCTTTCTATATCATAGTCTTCACAGTTTACCTCTATTTCCAATCAAATTTTTTTCAGAATTAATAGGTTTCATCCTCTTGTAAAACTTGATTTTTTCTGTAGATTTCAATTTGATATTGTTTCTATTTTTGAGCTAGGAAGTTTTTCAATATTTCAACCCTTTTATCTATCCATTTTTATTTATTTATTCATTCCCTTCTATAGCTTGTTAGTTGATATCGTTTTTCGTTTTTGAGTTAGGATTTTTTTATATTCTAACCCCTCATAACCTTATAATTTATTCAATTTTTTTTAGAAACAATAGGCTTCTTATAGATCTTAATTTTTACTAAAAATTTCATGTTTATATCACTTTCCTTAATCCCTAATTTTTAATCATATTTTCTTTTAAATTAATAGGCTTTGTCGTCTTAGAGAGCTTGATTTATCTAAAAATTTTAGTTTGGTATCAAATACCTCAATTTCACTTAACCCCCTCATTTTAATTCGGATTTTTTCTAAATCAATGGAATTCGTCTCCTTATAGAGCTGGATTTTTCCTAAAATTTTCAAGCTGATATCATTTTTCGTTTTTGAACGTGACATCGGACAGACAGCCAAAGTAAACCTATAATACTCTTTACAAACTACTTTGTAAAGAGTATAATAAGGTATGTACCATACATGTCATTGTATTTTATTTTTTTGTTCGAAAACTATTATTTCCATATAAAAAAAAGTAGAAAACCTAGAGTTAACATTTAAGACGAATTCTGATTAACATTTTAAATTTATAAAATTCAACCCGACAAAAAAATCGAATATCAAACAAAATAAGATTAATAATTTAACCACCTTTTACCATAATGCTAAAAAATGCCCCTAATTAATTTCTAACGAGTAACTGTAATTTCAAAATTTCAAATTACTGCAGTCAGTAACGCGGATTTGAGAAAAAAAAAATAAAAATATAATTTAACTTACATTTCACAAAAATGATATCTGTAGTGTGTTGACCTGAAAATGTTAGTTATGGTACCGACCCAACAAAGAATTTTATCTTAAATTTTTTAGCATGAATTTAGAAACACGCTGTATACAAAGTTTTTGAATTTATTTGCGTTTGCTTTGTCCCAGCCTTTTAAGACACCCAAATAAATAACGCATATATTTTTTTAATTTTTTTTAACATAGTGGTTGAACCTTAGACAAGGAAAAAGAGAATTGAACTGATAATTGTAAGATGTCTGTTAATAATATTATCACTTAAAATCTTCATTATACCCGTTACAAACTTCATAGGTACTTGATTGTTGTTAAATAATAGGTATTTTCTAGAGAGCAGAAATGTTTAATAAAATGTATGTTCCTGATAAAATTTGACAGATGTTTAAGCTGTGAGTAATTATCATTTTCTGTCAAAATTTATTAGATATATAAATTTTAAACCACGTTTTTGCAACCGGCTGATAAAAACTAACCTTGCCACTGCACAAACCAACAATTAACAATACAAATACGGCAAATCTCAACATTTTGAATCTAGGAACTCAGGAATCACACTACTTTAATCACAATAAGATCCTACACCTTTTATAGTCGAAATGAAGGCTATCCTTCATTTTCGACATAATTTTGCTGTCAATTAATCTCATTAACAATTAATTTTAGCAAAGACTTCCCCATTTGTTCTGCTTTGGTGAAAAAAATAATTACCTCCAATTTACTTGTTTTTTTTTTAACACAATGTTTGAGGTGATTAAAGATTATCTAACCAGATGAGTTTAAGTTATTAAAGTGGGCAATTCCAGAATCCTTGGATTATAAATGAATTAAAAAAGTAGCAGAATAAAAATTATCTTTCTTCTGTAAATTACCATAATATTCAATCATGAATTTAATTTTTATATTGGCTTCATTGGTTATATTAAAAAAAAAAATCGAGTTTTGAAAAAGTGACTCCAGAGGAGTACATATTTAGCATGTTTGTTTTATTTCAATTGAGTTAGACCGATGATACCCAAAGTGATCTGTCATTCTATATGGGCGGAACACTTGATGTGTGGCTTAACTATGACTTGTATGATAATTTGACTTAGATAAAAGTTTTTGTACATTTTATGTACTATTTATTGACGTTTACAGATTTCCCGCATACGTAATTGTTTTCAAGATATGACGTCATCGGGCAACCCAGCTAGCACATAACGTTACCAAGCCTTTCGGCGATGTTGTTTTAAGGGAACATAATAACATACCCATACAACGTAATTGCAACGTTAATGAGAAGTTGTTGAGGGAAATCAAAATCTCGCGAAACATCTATTTGTTACTTACGTATTTAACCTGCCTGTTATGATAACACAACGTAATTAAGTAACTTGCTAAAAAAGTTTCCACGAGAAGTACTGTGGACTTTCGAACGTAGCCATTCGTTTGTCATAACCAACAAAACATAAAAAAATGTCACCTGTCACTTTTTCTTGTACGTATTTCAGATTTTAAAGAAATTGGAAACTAATAATCCTTCCTCCATGTTGGAAACTATACGTTTGAATAAGTTTGGTAAGTTGTTTTCATCTTTTCAATAAATTTTCTAATTTATTGTCTGTTGTTTTAGATGGTAAAATTTCAATTTCCAAATACAATAAAAAATAAATCATTGTAAACAAGTAGATACAATTAAATGATGAAATATTTATTTTACACGATAATAGGGATCTTATTGATGCCTTAATACTATAGAAGTAACGATGTTAAACAATGAAAGTATCGATATTTAGGCACTGAATTACCAATACTATCGCCATAGTGATACTTAGAAGCAAGTATTGTATCGCTATGTGTGTGGTCAGAGATTATAAGATTTGTTCAAATATTTGTACTAAAATATTTTAGTTTTTGCATGTGGTGAAACTTGGTAATATGATTAAGCGTTACCACTGTTTTTTTGTTATTTAATTATAAGGTAAATTGCCAGTTATTGACACTATAACTTGTACCAGGTAGAGTACCAGTAGAGAAAGAAAAGGTGTCGACTACAGAATATACTTTACTGATGCACTCTTGTTATTAGTTAAGTTCCCTACTCCGTCCTGTTGAATGGGGGTTGCCAGCCGTTTAACAAAAATCTTTTACTTTTTCGATACTTTGTTACTCGAGACTTATAAATATCAATATCTTTAACATAATATTGAACAGTATCGATGCCTCTACCACAAAGTATCTCACATGATACCGGTATTGATACCTTTGACCGATACTCAACCCTACTCCCAATTATAAAAATACAAAAACAGAGAAGTCATATACTGCCATCCTAACAAGAGAAGTCCTATCTGAAAATTTATATTTATTATCTTTTAAACCTTTTTTTGTGTAACTTTTTAACATTTTAGTACCTTTGTTACAAATAAGACATTCCTTTTCAGTATCGAGAAAGATAAAATGTAGACAAATGCACATAAAAAAAACTGCTAATTTTGCAGATAAAACCTTTCTTGCTAGAACAGCAGTATAGAAGTGCTCATGTAGTTCACTAAAGATAAATAACATTTAAATTTGTTACGTTTCAGTAAATTAAGTATTACCATTGCTGGACAGTAGTGACGTTTTGGTGGATAAATACAGCATTTCACTGGATATATATACCTATGCCATTTTGCTGTACGTTTGCTGCACAATACGAATTGCTGGACAAACTTTAAAAATGCTTTACAATACAGAAAAATTGCTGTAAGTATGGTCGCCCTAGTGTAATATTTTAATCACTAAAAATAAATTTTAAAAATATTGTGTTTTAGGTTTCCTTTGTGCTGGATTATAATTCTAGTAAAAATCTCAGGAATTTTAGAAGCTAAAGTTAATACAGAATTGGTTGAAGAAGAATATATAACATCTGAGATTATTTCTTTTTCTTTCATAGCAGAATATCATGCTAAAAAACATTGTTCTGTATAAGTTGAACATCCATTATAAGTATAAAATTTGTAAAAGTCAAAATAAATATTATTTATTTAAAAAAACAAAGTAAGTAAAAATCAACTAAAAATAGGTGCAACGATTTAAACGAGCATATTTTTTATTTTCTTTATATATATATATTATTTTTTTAATAATAATTAAACAAGTAAATTTATTATCTACAAAGTTATTTTTACGGAAGAAACTATGTAATTAAGTTCACATATTTATTTGTTTACAGTACGCTACTAAGTTCTAAATGGTTAAAATATCAAAATAAAATAAAAAAGAAATTAATAAAATTGTCACAGTATAAAAATGAAGTCAATAGTGTAATAAAAGTTGACACTTTAAAAAATAAACCTTTTAAAATGTCATAATTTGAAAAATACTTATTGTAATTGGACATCAGTTGGTCTACAAATAAATTCTGTCCATAGTTAGTTATATGAGCATTTACATAAAATAGTTTCATATGCCTAGTAAGTCTGGCAGGAACAAGGAATCTAATAAAGTGTACCAGGCTGTCACTATCAATCAAACCGTTCAATAACTTATAGAGGAAAACAAATGATGCTTCTCGACATCTGCATTCCAAACTCTTATAGGTCCCTCTCAAAAATAACATTAAGATCATTTATAGTTTGCTCAAAACTTAGTTCAGAACCTGCAATGACAATCATGCATAATGATATTAGCTGTTTTATTAAACCTTATGACTTTACATTTATCAATATTCAGTTTATATCATATTAAAACTATGATTAGTACCAGTTGTAGGCAAATATCTTTTTTTAGCATCCTACAACTGCCATCTTAATAAAAATCTAGTGACTTTTGAAATATACCTTATATAAATACACTTTTTACTACTTTTGTACAATCGTGCACCATTTTAGCTACCAGTGAACCTTTGCAATATAGGTACCTTATTATACTCTTTCGTGCAAGCGTTCAGTGTTTTCGATTCTAGTGAACCTTTGAGATATTCCTTATATACCCTTTATGAGATATTCCTTATATACCCTTTATACCAACTTTTGTCCAATTTGTCAGTGTTTTTTTTACCTATATTATTAATACCTACCTCTACTTGTATGATATTGGTTCTTGGTTTCAAAAGCTTTTTAATAATAAATTTATACAATTTTTTATTTTGTTTTCTTCAGATTTTACTATATCCTCAATATACTATTTTGAATATAGTGTATCCAAGGATGGTCATAACTATACTTGTAAAGATATTTATTTTAAATTTTTCAAAAGGTCTTTTTCATAATTTCTCAACGTTAATCGTATTTATTTAACAAGCAAAAGAAATTATGAAGAAGTACTTTTAAATTTAAAATAAATATTTTTACAAGTATTGTTAAGTCCATCCGTGGACACACTGTATAATGCTGTAGAATGAATTCACATTATAACATCTATAGAAAGTTTCAGAGCAACTTTCAGGGTAAGTACCGTAAAAGTGCTAGTGTGATGTTTTCCGAACTTCACGTTTTAACTTCTGTGAGATGTGCTATAAAAGTCTTGCCGTTGCGGACATTCGGTGGTTGCAGGGATGATAGGGTTACATTAACAGTACATTACATGCGAGCTTAAAGAGCCTAAAATTGCAGCTTATTAACGTAGATGGGATGTTGTTGTGCTAGCTGGGAATATTTAAAATGAAGCTGAAGACAACATTCAAGTTAATGCTGTCGAAGAAATTGTAATTAATCCTCATGAAGATGAACTAATACGTACCTTGCTCCTCAAAAGAAAACATCCAAGATCTGACTTTCTTCAATCGATAGAAAAAAGTTTATCCTTCTTCCAAAATTGGCTGCAGTAAAGGTGGATCAAAGTTCTAAGAGAAAAGGCTAATCTTTAATTTTAACAGGCACTCCAATGAAGGCAGTTTTGGAAAATACAGTAGCTTAATAACAAGAGTAGAAGGCATTAAAGAAACAAGCTACGAGAAATTCAGCGGCAATGGTTTGGGAATGTTTCTCAAAAATTAACCTCAGGCAACCCAAAGCAATAAAAGAAAAAAAATGGGATTTTTGTTAAAAATAATAAATCTGCGAAAAAACAGTGCAAATAACTAAGCTTTGAGAGTTCTTTATAGGACGAGGATGAAATTGATGTACAAAAATTGTGTAATGACGAAGAACGAACTCTTTGAAATTTTAGTTCGTTCCGTCTGGAAAATTCTTGTTATTGAGCTGCGTCCTTTCGTGATTCTGTAATCACCATATTAATTTTGTCTTTTATTCATTTTTCCTAATTGTTTTTCTCCCACCACTATTTTAGTCATAAGAACTTCTCTATTAGTAGGTTCATAACTTGAACATAAGTTAGTTTTAAGGATTTTTTCAATGTTTACATCAGTATTTATCTAACACTTGTTTTATCAGTCTTTACAGGCCTGAAGATGGCCTTAATTCCGACACCGGTTGCCATGTAATTTAATAATTAAAAATTTTGTGTGGGGATTGATTTTGAATATCAGTTTTAAATTAATAAACATTAGACCGAAAGTTCTTGGGTAGTGTGGAAACGGGTGTATTTCATGTTTCATTTACATTTTGCAAACAATGGTATTAGAAGAGGCGCTTTGCTGAATATTATAGGCATTATAAAACTGTCAGAAGACTCTGTGATTAAAACCAAACAAAATATCTTACAACCAAAACATCTGATTATAACTTCAAATCGCCAATTTGACATTACCAACGCATAACTTAACCAGAAGATATCTCACAACAATCCCAAAGGAGCATGTCATTAAAATCACAGATAACTTAAATATCATCCTTTCAGAAGAAAATACCATTTAAGATGGGCTGCAAGAGAATATCTGGAATAAAATTAAGAACCACCACTATACAGAGTGTCCCGAAATTAGACGGTCATATTTTAACAGCGTAATCTACATCCTAAAATAGAAGTAAAAGTTCATATAAACATAGGTCCGAAAACGTTTTGTTTTCGAGAGAAGTGAAGTCCTGATGGCATTTTTTTGTAAATATTTTCTAAAATTTCTTTAGTCACTGGTTTTGCAAAGTTAAAAAAAAATATAAAATTTCTGATTCCACAGGCCTACTAATTATTGGTTCAATTTCGAATAGGATAACATCTACTAATCATGAAATTTTCAAATGCTTTCCTCTTGAAAATGGTGCGTTCTAGCGAGATGCAACAAAAGTAGCTTTATTATAAAGTTTTCCAAATTTTATAGTTAAAAATATTAGAAACTGTCAACAAAAAAACTTAGGCAAATTTTACCCTAAGCCCCCTCATTTACCCACCTATGAAGATGATCAAAAACTAGGGTTTAAACCATTAAATAAAGCGTAAAAAGGTAAGCATTTGTATCAAATTCCACTTAGTTATCTTTAAACGTTTAGAAAATATTTACAAAAGAAACGTTTTCGGACCTATGTTTTGTAACGGTTGGAACCGTTTTCGTTATTTTGACACAAACGTCTCTACTCAAATGTCATTTGTCGTTTATGCCTTGTGTCAAAAGTTCCGAATTCATTTTGATTTGTATCAGGTTGATTTTAAATTTTAAATTATCTGGGTCATCCGATGTACTAAATCATTTTTATCGTATATTCCGTCTGATTTTATAAGGTAAGATTTAAAACTATTATATTGTTAAATATATATATTTTATATAAAGATTTCTTAATTAAAATGTCAAATATTTTACAATGGATATCACATGTTCGTTTTATATAATTTTATATATTATTTTGTTTGGAATGAGATATTATGCTTTACTATTTTTAAATATGTTAAATAAGATTTTTCCTTTTCATATTAATTTTGGTCTCTGTGAAATTGTTCCTATTTCCTTTCTTAACATTTTTACCTTTTCCTTTTAGCTTGGCTATATCTAGACGGTTTATTTCGAGTTATATCAAGAGGTTTATTTCAAGTTATATCAAGAAGTTTATGGAGATTTAAGTTTATGAAGATTTAAGTTTGATGCCATCTGAAGACCGAAGTTTGGTTAACCTATAGGTCGTTCGAGTCCGGAATTAAGAATAAGAATCCCTTTGAAGAAGGCCTAGAATTATATACATCACTCCTTTATACTACCTCCTGTTACAACAGATAATTTTTTGTTCAATAAATCATCTAAATTAGAATTAAGTAAATCTCTGTGAATTAGAATTTGTTACTACCTTATCTAAAACTTAGTTTAAATATAATATATCTTAATGGTTAGTGATTTTCTATATTTTTATCATTAATCTATAGTCAAGTATAGTAAGTTTTAAATATAGTGGTGCCCAACTTCTTTTTCAAGGTAATACGAGTTATTTAATAACCTGACCCACTCCCAAAATCAATTGAGCTTAAAACGCTATAACAAATAGATAAAATAACAAATTACAGTTTATATAAACTTTTACTTCTATTTTAGGATGTAGATTACGCTGTTAAAATATGACCGTCTAATTTCGGCACACCCTGTATATCAAACGCCATCACAGTTGCTATTGTGTTAGCTACACTAAAGGTGGGAATGCATTAGGAAATCGCGGTCCAGTCGCAACGTAGGCTATGGTAGTCTCGATCGCTCACGGTCTCACAAGCACAGCTCGAGAATAATGATGTGATTATTCGAATGGTAAATCATTCGAATATTTGATTTTTACCATCATTTGAGTTATTTCGATTATACCAATATCATTCGAGTCATATTAAATGTCTGAAATTGTAATAAACGGACGAGAGTGACTTTGGGGTCACCTTTGGGGCATCTATATTTCTCTCAAGATTTTCATGAGAAATGTCATACGTCAACGTTAAAATAGTATTTTTAAAGCCAGTGAGAACTAACCAATTTTTTCGGAACAATTAAAATTATTTTTAAATTTTACTGGCTTTTAAAATACTGTTTTCGCACTGATATATGACATTTCTCATGAAAATCTTGAGATAAATCATTTCTCTCGAGTATGAAAATAGGCCAAAATTATTTGTTTCCTTTAAGTTTTCGTCTTGGCTTTTAACGTACTGCGTTCTGATTGAATAGATCTCTGTCAATTTATGGAACCACCCAATCACTCCAATCAGTAAGCTGCGCGCTGGCGCCGTAAGCCAAAAAGGTTGCATAATAAATAAAAGTAAATATTGACGTATACCGTTTTAGACTTTGATATACTGCGTTCTGATTGGATAGCTAACTGTCAATTTAATAACTTTTGACGCATTAATCTTGAACTACCCAAACATTGATGATGGCATCTAATAAATCATTCGAATGATGTGATTCGAATACTCGATAAATTCGATTTTCAATCATCCGAGTATTCGATTATGCCCATCACTACTCGAGAACATCAAGTGCAAATGCATGCGTTATAAAATATGGGAAAGAACTTAACCGCGCGCGCTCGGGACAAGCACAGACCGCAATGCGACGGGACCGCGATTACTTAATGCGTTTCCACCTTAATAGCTCTATGAATCATCTACACAAAAATGTATATACCACCATCTCTTCCCAGGCCCACCAGAATCGCCAAACCATGCTGAGATGATCGAACTTCAGCCACTAGCGTCAGTCAGGGATGAAACTCCTGGTGATTCAAGATAAGAGTTACAGGTATGTTCAAATTTAAACATTTTCTTTTTTTATTTAATAAAATAATGATTATTAATTTAAAAGTACATCCGACACATAATATTCCAATTCTTAACTAGAGTTAACGTTTTGAAAATTATTTCAAAATAACGATTCAGCATTTTTCATTACTATGTGAATTGAAACAAGTTTATAGTAATTGCATATAAAATAAACATTTCTAAATCAAAGATTGTTTTTATTATATATGTCGGATATCGGATAATTAGGGCGTCACCGTCAAACACTGTTATGACAAGACACTACATTTAACACTTGTTAAACTTGTTAATGCAATATAGAACAATAAACAATGTTGCCAATACTTTTAACGACGTTACACAAAGAATTATTAAAGAACGACGGATAATAATACGATATAAATTATTAATCAAGTAAAGAAATGATACTAGCGATCTGGAGCCCGCCTACCATCGCCCGATCAATCACACTTCTCTAACCTCTTCTCATTCCTTATTTTCTATCAACATCCTCCTGGCTCCGTTCCGCTCAACTTGCCCCTCACTATGAACGGCAAGTGTGTATCATTTTTGCTAAGTCATCACTTATAAAAACTAAATAGAAGCTTACAACGTATCTTATTGAAATACCGACTACCAATAAATCAAACTTCTTAAAACTATAAACAAAATAATAGTTGAACATGGGCGCCGCCGACATATATAAAAAAAAGAAATGTCCAAATCTGAACATAGTTTTATATTTTACTAATATTTAACATTTTTCGATTTCAGTATCAAATGACCTTGTTCTTACGATAATAATGTGTACTGTTTGTTTTGAAATTATAGCATTCCAGTTTTGTATCATAGCATTATTCAATGAGTTTTGATAGTATACGAAGCAATGGCAGCCTGTAATTTGAATAAATCATTTAACCAGGATGTTACCAATTTCTGTCCATTCATAAATTAAAATAAACCATTTTTATACATCAGTGTTGTGTGTTTTTTATCTTTATTATAAAAACTACATATTACATAAAAAAAATAAAAATACACACAGAAAGAAATAATTAATTAATTAGTTATCCGATTAGTAACGAATATTTGTTTCGGGAAAAAGAAATTAAAACAATCTATTTAAAAATTTGATGTATCCAACACATGACTTTTCTATCTAGTTATTACACGCTTTTTTCCGGTTATTTTGTACAACCTATTCTAGCACCTCTGTAAATATTTAGAGGTTAATTTAATATATACATTTTCCAGATACATACGAGCCCAGACGCACATGAATTGGACCAAAACAAATAATAAATACAATTATATTTTTCTGAATTAGAATTTATTTTACTATTATAAATTCAACGGATACGATTAAGCTTATTTGATACCATGTGGTTTTGATAATTAATCAACAATATATAATATTTTTATCGACTACAATAATTATGAAATAAACAAAAAAGAAAAGTAATGTCTGGCGCAAATTAATTGGACCATCACCCAATCGTAATGATAAATATTTATTTATCCAATAAAATCTCTTGTATAATTTTTTCTGGAAATTATATTATCAAGTGGGCGTTAAAGAAATAATTTATGACGTTTGTTGAGTGATTCAATTTAGTTACTTGTCAAAATGGTTCGCGGAAAGTGTTTATCTGACGTTTTAAGAAATTCTATTGTTGCGGCCCATAAGAAAGGACTTTCTGGACATAAACTTGCTCAAAATTTAAGTATTCCTCAAGTAACTGTAAGAAATATAATTTCAAATTTAAAAAAACCGGAAATGTTGAAACAAAAGTTAAAACTGGCCGTGTTTCAAAGATTACCGAAAGAGCTGATCGTGCTCTTCGAACACTTATTAAACAAGATCGCCGAGCTTCTTGTCGAGAATTGGCTGTAAAATGGGCCCATGCAATTGGTAGACCAATTTCAAAAGACACTTGTTTGAGGAGAATGAAAAAAATGGGTTATGGATTCTACAAGGTAAGTTTTTACAAGAAACACTTATCTCATCTTAAATATTCAAATTTATCATCTCACTTTAGGCAAAGGAAAAACCACTTCTCACAGAGAAACAAAAAAGAAACCGATTGTTATGGGCAAAAGAGCACCGAAACTGGGTTCAACGTCAATGGGATTCAGTTATCTGGAGTGATGAAGCTAAGTTTGAGGTCTGTGTTGGCGATACACGAAGCAGAGTTATCCGAATGCCAGGAGAAGAATATCACAAAGATTGCCTCAAAAGAAAGGTTAAGTTCCCGGCATCTGTGATGGTCTGGGGCTGTATGTCCTCACAAGGAGTTGGACATCTCCTTTTCAGTGATGGCACTGTCAATGCTATAAAGTACAAAAGTATTTTACAAGAAGAATTGTTGCCTTCCATTAATGAAATTCAACTGCCAGATGGAGAATTTATATTTCAACAAGATTGCGCAGCCTGCCATACAGCGAAATCCATAATATCATGGTTTCAGGAAATGAATATTCCTGTTTTAAACTGGCCTTCAAGCAGTCCTGACCTATCTCCTATTGAGACTCTTTGGCATCAGATGAAAAAAGCACTTAGAATTACGCCAGTTCGCACAATTCCTGAATTAAAGGTTAAAGTTCAGGAAATTTGGAATAACTTTCAACCAGATTACTGTCAAACATTAGTAGGCACTATGCCACAGAAAATTAAAGCCGTTATAAAACGTAAGGGTGACGTCACACAGTGGTAACGCTGACTAAATATTTGGTCCAATTAATTTGCGCCAGACATTAACTTTCCTTTTTTTTTTTTTTTAATTTTATAATTATTGTAGTTGATAAAAGTCTTATATATTATTGATTAATTGTCAAAACCACATAGTATCAAATAAGCTTAATCGTATCCGTTGAATTTATAATAGTAAAATAAATTCTAATTCAGAAAAATAAAATTGTGTTTATTATTTGTTTTTGTCCAATTCATATGCGTCTGGGCTCGTATAACTCAAAACATTTTTCTATATACACTAACGAAAACGCTAAAAAATTAAAATTTTATACTATTCCTCCAATTTTTACATTACGGTTCATTTTAAAGAAATCATGTAAAAAACAAAAATTATAGAGATCGATATCGCAAACATCTTTTAGTTCAACAATTTTCTTAAAAATCAGAATTTTTTACATTTTGAAAAATTTCTCGAATACGGATCATTTAAGGAAAATTTTGTATAGATCAACAATTATAGAGAATAAAATTAGATGTAACTTTTATTTAAAGAATTTTCTTTTCCAAACGTAAATTACATGAATTGTTTTAAATTAATTTTTAATAGGGATAAATGTTTTATTAATCTGAGGGATTCCGGTATTGTATTATAAAATTCTTGTTGTGTTGAGTGATTGATTTTGTCATATGTGGGATTGAGTGTTCTGTTCTATATATTATTACTTGAAATTTCTTTATTATAAATTTTGTATGCAAATCTCACCTGAGGTGTTTGTTTATTATAACACCTAAACATTTAATATTATTTACAGGTGTAATTTGACAGGGTACATTTCCTATTTAGAGTTAAATTATCAAAATTAGGTACGTAAGATTTTTTATAGCTGAATGGGAGTTTTGGGCTTCTGATCTTGACGACTACTTGATTTCTTAACTGTAGGTGTAGCTAATTTTTCAGTTTTTTTTTCAACAGGTATATCCTGGATAATACACGGAAAAAAAATTGTAGAACAAATTTCTACAATTGTAGATTTTTTCTCTACAATAAATAGTACATATAGGGACAGGGACAATTTGTAGTAAAAATTTCCAAATATTTGTGGAGAATGTATTGTAGAGTTATTATCTACAATATTTAGTAAAAATATCCAAATGCATCATAATAATTGTTCTACAAATTGTTATAATTTTTGCTATTCATTGTATGAATTTATATTAAAAATGTATTGCGTTTTATGAAAATAAATACGAAAATTTTACACAATAAATAGTAAAAATTCATACAAATTGTAGTAATTTTTAATAAAATTTGTAGCAGTATTCCATAATTATTATAATTATAACCTAGAAAAAAATGTTCCTTAATAAAATATTCAATTTATTGTTTTAATATAAAAGATACAAATTCTTAATTACATTATGTAATAAATAACAATAATAATAGCGCCCTCAGTCTCAGTTGGCTTTTCTGCACCTGAAAAATATGAAATAAAAATTAATACCAATTGAACTGTTCATACCCTTAAAACGAGGATATTTATCACCTTAACATTCGATCGTTGGCCACAACTATTTTTTTAAAATAATCTACTAAGGTTATTTAAATTAGTTATCTAAAGGTAAATTATTCAGAAACAATATTAAATGTACTTACCACCAATAGAATTTATTATTAAAATTTTCTCAAACGCATCGGTGCTTATAATAATGTGTTATAGGTACTCGTATATATGTACCATGCTTTGTTATGTGAACATGGCGAACGGCTACTGCTGTCTGGCCGTTTATGATCGACGTCAGAAAACGTTGGCCAATAGCAGAATTTTGTTTTGTTCACATGACTAAGAATTTCTACAATATTGTAGAATATTTTTCAACAAAATTGAATGTTTATTATAAGAAGGGATGTAAAGTATTACTATTTTTTGTAGAGAAAATTACTATTTTTTGTAGAGATAATTATTAATATTTGTACAAATTTTTACAGAAGTTAGTAGTAGTAATTACGATAATTGTAATAAATTTCTACTTCTACAAACAATAGTAAAATATACTAAACATTGTGGACTTCTTTCCTATTGTTGTAGCATTTTATTCGACAATTCAATTGCTACAATAATTAATAGTTTTTAACTATAAATTGTAGTAGAATTTTCTACAAATTTTTAAGTATTTTTCTACAAGTCTACTACTACAACATTGTAGTAAAATTTTCTAGTCACATTTTTTTCCGTGTAGTTTCAAGAAACTCTTGTTGATTACCCGTTTTTACCATTTCTACTATTGCATATAAATATTACCAAAATTCGCTCTGAAATGTTATAAAAAACAGACTTTACACCCTGAAAGCTTTAAATAAAGATATAACTTTTATATGGGCAAAAGGCCATACTGGCATAGTCGGTAATGAATGCGTAGATTTAGAAGCGAAAAAGGCATGAGATAAGGAGTCGTTGACGGAGCTGCCAGTTTATCTAGATTTAGTAACTGCATATAAAAAACAAATTAGAAAAAACTGGGAAGCAAATTATTAAAAATACGGCTTCAACTCTAATAATCATTATTTTACTATCCATAAAGAAATGCCTATGGTAATTCCGCATATTTATATATTTGGATTAAATAAATTCCAGTCTGGGAACATTTATAATTATAATTATAATTATAATTCAATTATCCAATTGTACAAAATGCTCATTAATTTGGATATATTCCCGCCGCCCTATAATATTACGTACCTACTTGCTCTTGAAAATAAATCAATTTATACATGTCTCACTAAGTTCCTATCATCAATTAACCTACTAATATAATTCGGTTTTACCAATCATTTTAATAAAGTTTTTGTATATATATTCCTCATTTTGTGGCAAATAGAGTGTCTAATGCCATTCTCTTTCTCACACACACACATACACACACTAAATCTGGTGTTGCTGGGGCACTGTTGGATAGTGATGTTTGGGTGATTTTATAATCACTTAAGGTCGGATCATCTACCCCGTAAGATTTGTTGTTAACATAAAGCTTATTACCTTTAATGTAACAGTCTTTGTTTTCTTGTTAAGCAAGGAATAAATGTTTTCTTAATATTTTGGATTCTTCTTTTTGTTCAAGTGTTTGGTCGTTTACAATGGATATCTTCTTACCGTTTAGTTTATAACAATTCTTCAGAACGAGTTTTTTTTTCAGTAAGTTGCAAAATCTACCTTTAGAGGTCTGTTTTTTCTTTTCCAAGAAGGTAAAAATATATATTATTTTATCACAGAAAAAAGGTTTTGCGTAAATAAAACATTATTATAATAATTTTATTTTTCAAACTTGAAAGTTTTCCAACTCTACCAAGATGACAGCAAACTTTTTCATTTTTATTTTCGATATTGGTTTTTGAAGACGTCGTTATCGAACACTCCATGGTTGCAAAGTATTTCCATCTTCTACAAGGTAAGAATTAACTATGAGTTTATAATTTAACCTTGTGCAAATGTGTATTAAAGAAAACTATCACTGGGTCCCCTACTAAATAGACTGGATGACAGTTGTTTAAATTAACGATGACATGGGGTCATCGACGTAGCCAACAATAATTGTAAGGCGGGAATAAGAAAGGGAATTATTAAGTTGTTTGGAAAATTACTAGATTCAATATTCCCGCATGAGTAATGCGAAATTTGCGAATAATGGGAAAGGTCCAATGACCAAAACGATTTCCATCTTAATACATTTTTTTTTGTTATGGACTTTTGAGAAAAATGGTAATTAGGTTTTTGGTTTTCTGTAAAAGATTGACAATGGGTTTGGTAATACCCTGTAGAAATACAACACACCCAGTGGCGGCTCGTGGGCACTAGCGGCAGTGGGGCACACACTGGAAAGGAATCCCGGTATTCGTTTTTCCCTTAGGAAAACAAGTTCTCCGCTTAATTAAAAATAAATATATTTCAAAACAGTCAGTTGGGGCAATAATGATTTTTGAATGTGACTACAGGGAGGTAAATGTGACCACTCAAAATGCATTTAACTATGTATGTGGCTATTTAATCAAAAAATCATTACATATCCACTCTTGCGAAATTTACGTAAATTTCTGAGAAGAATGCAATTTACTTAACAATTCTAACTTGTTAACGCATTTTAAAGCATACTACTCTGAAGAAAAGGTGTTTGGCAATTTAAAATCTCCCAGCGAAAAATTTCTCTTCTATATTTTCAAATTAGAAAAAATATTTATATCTCTATTTGATAGTTTGTCAACTAAGCCTATAATTTCCAACGCATACCTTTTTGAGATGAGCAAAATAGAATTTGGTCATCCTTGCCAACAATTTGCGAAAATGTACACCATTAAATTATTTATACGACTCAGAATTTTTTATACTCTTAAATATGCAAACAGAGATTTGAAATCCTCGAAAAAGTCAAACAAAACCAAAAGAAAAATTAAAATTTTGTCCCATTTATAATTATTATTGATTTTTTTTCATCATATTTTTGACTGCTTTATAAAAAAAAGTTATTTTTCTTTGTAGTTTTATTTCTTAACTATTCCAATGGTCCAACTAACATTTTTTCGTAATCACAATAAATAAATTTTTATCATGGTCCAACAAACGCGCACCTTTAGCCAAAACTGGCGTGGCCGGTAAAGATGCCGCTGCGTATATTCATATCTGGTATGTGCCATGGGTACAGCACGTCACAATGAGAGAAGCGAAGAGAAAATCAAAGTATGTGGGACAGCGCCCTGCTTGTGACGTATAATCCATCGCATGTATTCATCTCTTGCTAAGCGATATTATCGTTGTCCTTGTTTTTCGCATCATAATGAGAGAGAAAACAACAGAGGCACACATTTACTGTGCCTATCTTCCACTTAATTTCGGAATTCTCGGAATGTCGCTCAACGCTTGGTCGTCCAGTGTCGTGCCAACGCGGTTTGCGCTAAATATTAGATAAAATAATAATAGGCATTGAGGAAAATATAAAATATGTAAGTTATTTTTTTTTTGGTTTATTATACTAGGGCCTTAGATTATACAAACCTTAGATGGAACATAAGACACTGCGCATAATCCCATTTCAAAATTATTCACACCCACCAATCACAGTTGAGAACATCACATGTCAGACCGTTGTCCATCCAAATTTAATGTGTCAACGAGAATTAATTTGGTATTTTAGTGACTTAAATTTTGGAAATTAACGTTGAAAATGCCAAGATGTGTTGTAAAAAGCTTTATTTATAATAAACCTGCGAAATGTGACTGAGATAAAAGAAACTTATATTTATTTCGGTGAGATATTTAATTTTTAAAGATTCTGTCGACGTCCATATTTGTTGATTTGAAAATAAACAGAATCGGACTTGGTCATTGGTACATATGTTATAAGTAGCAAATATAGGTTATTATTATAAACTGTTTACTATTTCTTGTTTCATAGGAAATCTTTTTTTATGAAGTGAAAAGAGAAACATACAATCAAATACAAAAATATCAATGTCATTGCCAATTTATTCGTTTCAAACTTCACAACTGGTTTCAATAGTTTTCTCAAAACTATTTATTTAGTAATTCTCTATAACAGTGTTACTCAAAGTGTAAAGCCAAAGTTTCCGCGAAGAAAATAATCACAATAAAAAAAACAGTACTATCGCCACAAAATGGAGGGACCTGGCTTGAGGACCGGTTTTTGGGAAGTAATTTTTTTAAGTCACTAACAGGAAGGAGGATATGATTTTGCTTTAGGACTTTTTTTTATTTAATTTTTTATGGGTGAAATGGATTTGGGATAATTTTTGCAAGGAATCTTTGGAATAAATCAAAAATAAATGATGCTCTTGTGCATTTTCAGCCTGAGTTGCCGATTAAATTATTCGTAGATGCTCAAATGTGAGAATAAGGGCCATGATATGTCATGTTTTTGAAAAAAAAAAAAAAATTGAGTAATCTATAGCTTCTGCTTCGCGTACCTTATCAAAGTCCGAACAAAAATATTCCCAAATAGAAAGAGAGGTCCTTGCAATAATTTTTGGCTTAAATAAATTTAATGAATATTTATATGGACATTTGCATAAAGTAGAACATTATGCAACTGATTACGAAAAGTTGATTATGTCACCAGTTACGAAATGAAAATAAATAAAACGGCATCTTTTTTGGTTTTTAAGTTGAAAAATCGAAAAATCGTGAAATCGTGAAATCGTGAAATCGTGAAATCGTGAAATCGTGAAATCGAGAAATTGAGAAATCGAAAAATCGAGTAATCGAAAAATCAAAAAATCTAGAAATAAAAAATCCAAAAATCCAAAAAACGAAAAATCGAAAAAACCAAATATCGAAAAAGTGGCAATGAATAGTGACATTTCACATTTGAAAATATGACATTACGTTTAAAAACAAAAAAGAAAACAAAAAAAGAAAAGCTGTAAATTGCGCTTAATTTTTAAAATAACACCGTTATTGAAAACTGCCCAGAAATGTTGGGGGTAAAATTTTGACGTACTTCTTTAAGGGTAATGGGTAAAAATGATTTTTTTTCAAATTTCTCGCGGGTAATGTCAAAAATTAGATCGGCAACACTGCAAATGTCTCTTATTTTTATTATTACTATTGAAAAAAAAAAACGTCGTAGGGCAATCAAATACAACAATTTTCTAAAATATTTGATTGGAAGTACCTACACAAGAATGATGGTGAATCATTTTTCAACACAATTTTATAAATAATCAAGTCAAAATTAGAAAAAATCTTCTATATAAACACGTTACGAAATGCCGTTTTGTGTAAGTCGTTCATGTTGCGGGAACTCGCTCCGCTCGTTTTGCAAATATTTACTCGTTACACAAAATAGGGCATTTCGTAACTGGTTACATAAATAACTATTAATTGACTTTCTAATATTTTAATTCATTGAACGCTATTTTCCGTAAATAATTAAATCATAAATAATTACCAGGATATAAGTACCAAAACCTTTTTTTCTCTTAGAACAGTAGGCCTATGTCAAATAAACTTAAAATATTATAACGAACGAAAAGGTAACCCATTTCTAATAAAATTTAGTTATTTATTTTATTTTGGTATGATCGTAGAAAAAATCTTGTGTGTAATTCGAGCAAAAAGTACTTATAAACTTTTACTTAGGGTCGATTTCACCGTTTTGTTAAACGAAGTTTAAAATACTAAACGAAGATTAAAATGACATTTTTATACTAACAAAACCGAGGTTTAAATTACTAAATGGAGTTTAAAATGACATTTTTACATTAACAATGTCATTTTAATCTTCGTTTAATAATTTAGACTTCGTTTGACACAACGGTGGAATCAATCAGCCCTTAGCTAGTTATATATTGATAAAGTGTTATTGCCCTCATCATACATGAATCGTGCTAACAAATAAAGTCAAACAAACGTCTCATAATTTTTCATCTTTTAATTACCCACCAAAATTAGGTACTACAATACAAATATTTAAGTCCGGCCCAGAACATCTCCCTACTCCTTCCACCCAGTTTTTCGGTTTTGGCAAAATTCGCGCAGCGAGAAATGCTTCCTATGTTACCTCTATCCTTTCTAACCTCTTTGACTAGGGCACGTGCCCAAGTGCCCTTACGGGCAAACCGCCACTGAACACACCAGAAAGTGTTAAACACTTATAGAGTTAATTATCGTTCACACATTATTGTATATACATTACAGAATTAAAACGATTTTACGCTTTAATTTAATTTTAATCAAGCATGAATTGGGAGTGGGTTTTCAAATAAATAGGTACCTAAGTACTTAAAATAATCCAATTATTTTACAATAAGTTATTTCCATTTAACTGTTTTCCAATAACTTATCTTTTAAATTAATTTTTTTCCTTTCGTTTGAAAATTATTCAATTTTTTATTTATTCTCATGATACTTTATATCATTATAAAGATTGTCCCTGAAAATATGTAGTAAAACAACCTGCTAATGGTTTTTTGATTTTGTTTGAATGCCGTTTGATGTTAAGTACGATCCATCTTATTAAAAATTGTATAGATTGTAAATTAGGAATAAAAATTATTTATAACATTTTTTTCATACGAATATTTTCATTGCCAGTTAAATTCCGAAAAATCAATTTTCTCTATTACGATCCATTTTAGAGCTTTAAAAAAAAATTTATAGAGAATGACATTATAAACACCTCTAATTAAAAAATGTTTCTCCTATAATCATAAATAACAGAAATAAACATAAAGGTAAAAAAGCCCCTATAAAGTATCTAATCTAATATAGTCTCATAAGCAGAATGGACTGAATATTAGGTTAAAAATTTGCTGTTTTTTCCTTTGTCCATTTTTGAGTTATCGTAAATAGATACACAGACAGACATCATCGCGAAAATGGTTAAAACGGATTTAGGGGACCCCAAAAAGTAAGATCCGTCGAAAAGAATTATGATTTATATACTTTTCTTACTGTATACAGAAAAGTAATACTTAAAAAATGGGTAATAAAAGAAATATACAAGAAAAAATAAACCAGGGTACAATTATTCAATAATCTTCATACAGGGTGTTCCGCATAAGTACCGATACAGAGCAAATGCGTGTTGGGCACCTCAAATCCCAAGCAGCAAGGTGCCGTCATTATGATGTGATTTTTTGGGTTTAATGGTCAGAAACGTCACTATCCCAATTAATGACGTTACTTTGACGTCGTTTTTGCAACGTTAATTAAACGTCAATACAGACTCGTCATTATGACGTAATTTTTTAGTGTTAATTTATCCGAAATACAATATCCTAATCAGTAACGTATATTTGACGTCGCATTGATGATATAGAATAGACGTCACTTAGAATTCGTCATAATTACGTTATTTTTTCGTATATTCCTGGCAATGTCATATTGTCAAATGTCAATTGTTATTGTTGCTTCCTGTTTCCTCCATCTTCATGATTCTCGTGAGTAACAGTCGTGACCTTGTGATCGTGGTGCATTATTAAATTGTACTTTATTTGATAAGATGTTTTAGAAAAAGGTAAAAAATAGAATGTGACAAAATAATAAAGTATATTAAACCGAATTTGGTATTTTACAGATGTATTACATTGTTGAGTTTAAAAAACCGGATGATGACGATCTGGCGGTTGTGAGATGAGTAGAAAATGGCTGACGCTGCGTAAAAAACAAGTCTTTTGGCCACCTTTATAAAAAAATATATAAAGAAATATACTATAATATAAGACTCTTGAGTAATGTTATACTTTTATTTTTGATTATGAGTTCTTGATTAAGAGCCGATTCCACCGTTGTGTTAAATGGAGATTAAAATGACATTGTTATTGTAAAAATTTAATTTTAAACTTCGTTTAATACAACGGTGCAATCGGTCCTTAGATACCTTTTATCATCTCACAGACTATATGATCCATTTTTTTATTAACTTTTATTATAAACCCAGACTATATGTATACCTCTAAGAAGGTAGTTTTTACAACTAGATACACAATTTACTTTATATCTTTAAGAATTTGCAGTGGTCTGTATTTTAATAGTTCTTTTATTTTAGATGATAATGATAAGTGATGTACCAAATTAAAAAAAATCGAAGTTACCTCAGATCTACATTCCAAGGCTGATAAAGTACCTACTAGAAGAAAACAGGTGCCAACTAGAAAGCTGTCATTCGATGATACTGAAGATGATGAAATCGTAAAGCATGCTCGCCCACCCCCAATTAAGATCAAATCTACAATTTTAGGTACGTTGTGTCAGTTCCTCCAATATTCTTTTGTCATTTTATTCCTTTTGGTTTCTTGTTCATGACTTTTTTATTTACCAGTGTAATTTATTTTTTATAATATATTTTTCATGTGTTTTTTGGATTAAATAAATAACTTTCATCTGCTTAGTATTTTTAATAATTCCATCCAACCTTGGGACACCCAATATAGACGTCACTTTGACGTTAGGTAGATCCGTGATAATGACGTGAATTTGCCTAGCCTAGGACAACCGATATACACGTTACTTTAACGTGATATCGATACGTCAAAATGACGATATGGAATGACGTCATTTCGCTGTGACATTCTTACGTTACCATAACGTTATTTTCACGTCATCAAATGACGTAACGCACACCAAAAAATCACGTCATAATGACGGCATGTTGTTGCATGGGATATAATGATTTAACGCAACTTACCTGTATACTAACTTGTAACCCTTAAGGAGTTACGAAAGTTTAAAGGGGGGGCCATAAATTTTAAAAAAATGTAATATTTCTGCAACTATTTAACTTAAAAAATCTATACTTGATAAATTATTATTATTATTACAAAAATAAAAATAGTAAAAAAAGGTTTAAAATAAAATTTTGCATAAAATGAAAATAACATTTTTAAAATCAAATGTTAGACAAAAAAGTTCTGTATTATAAGGCCGAGTTATCCCAAAATCACCTCTTAAGATATTTTAATTAATTTTTACTCTCCCCTAAATTAGGACTCATGAAGCGCCTAAATAATTTACCCAATTTAGATTTAATAAGGCATTACTGTTTTTTTTTTTTTAAACCCGCCGTTTTGTTCGGAAGTCAAATTTACAATTTATAAAAATTCATAAAATTACATAAAAATAAATCAAATATGAGCTAATTTTACTAGTAGGAATGTAATTAAAATGAAGTGAGCGAACGTTCATAAATTTAAACACAGGTTTTACAATTTTTTATTTTTTTTATCCATGCTTTTCGTGCATTTATTCATTCATGTTGCCTTCTTTTATTTTTAAACCTAACTATGTACTTTCCAAAGTCATAGATTTTACTATTAAGACAAAACTTGGGTTTCTTAACCTGTCAAAAAGTAACCTAACCAACAAAAATGGCACAGTGTCTTAACTTCCGCTTTGAAAAATGACAATGCGAGTGGATTCAGAAATGCATCCTTAAGAATTTACCTGTATGAATCTTAGAGACTATTTACGAAAGATTAACCTAACAAACTAAACTTATGTATAATAAAACTACATTTGGACAAAAATCGATACCAAACCGATTGCGAAAAATCTCCTAAACGCGTTCGACCATCACACATCTACCATTAAAACGATCGTATCACGTCCGGCGAGTGACGTTCAACCAGGATATAGAAAATTCCTCCAATTAGAACACTTATTACGTGTTGCCTAACATCTTGGGGCAATATTTTCAGTGGTTATGTCCCCAAAGATATTATTTACGAACCTACACTTTACAAAACCATTAAGAGGAAAATTTACATTACAAACTGAAAGACCTGCGGGGCAACGGTAGTTTAGTAGGTATAAAAATTACAACTTTAGAGTGGAGCCTAAATACTACAAAATTACTTCCGAGACTAAACAAAATCCGGATTCATTCATAATTTTAACAATTGCCTGTAGATACGAGGGATACGTATTCCAAACTCTAACGCGCGAAATTAAGAAAAAAGAACCGAAAACACCTAACACGGCTGCCGAGTGAGTCAGAGTTACCTAAATTAGGGGAACCAGAATCGTATTTGTTTTTCTCGGTGCATTGCGAGATATTGTTATAACGCAGTTCGATTTTTAGAGGGTTTAACATCATTTTTATATTTTAATTTAGTGAATAGGTTTAGTTAGATTAAATTACATTTAAGAGTATAGAGTTGTGAAATATAAATACAAATAACGATAAAATAGACGATTGGTTCGAATAAGGTAATATCAATTAATACAGGGTATTTATTAATTGAGTGCCGATACTTAGAGGTGTGAATCATTTGGGTGTTAAAGTTTTAAGAACAAAAAAAAACTATTTTATCATAAGTTTCTTATCACTCTAGATATGTTTATGAAATTTTGCCCAAAAAAAGTGTTTCCACTCATGGTGGGTTCCTACCAAATTTCAACAAAATATCAAAAGCAGTTTCAATATACTGGTTTTTATTTTCTTACCCGAAAAGGGTGCTTTGTACGAAAGTACGTCATAAACCAAATTTGCTCCAAAATAAATAAGGATTTTAAAGATAATTTGGTTTTTAGAAAAAGCAGTGGCGCACCATATTTTTGTTCAAAAATATTCAGTTCAAACCCGGTACGGACGTCACTGGTAAAAATTTAAAAGTCTTTTACGACAAAAGGTGAGATTGAAAGTGAAAGTTTAGTCTGTTATATATATATATATATATATATATATATATATATATATATATATATATATATATATATATATATATATATATACTATATTTATATATCTAACTTTTATTATTACACTGAATGTGATATGGCTTATTTGTTTGCCTTTTTTGGATCAACAAAATATTATTTTAATGATTTAGAATAAACTGCCAGTAATAATAATTATCTGTACTTAAACATATGCAAAGTGAAATCATAAAACGACGCATCAAGAAAGCACCAAATTATTAAACTTTTAATTTACGTAAGATGTATTAAAAGTAATTTTAAAAAACCGACTTTAAAATCGTGCAGATGCCATCACCACATCTGAACCAAATTTATATGGGACCACCCCTGAGGTACCCCTATACTAACAAAAAGCATTATAGAAATCGGACAAGGTGGTAAAGAATTATCGCTAAACATACATAAAAAATGAAAAGTTTGAGGATTTTCCCATTGACCCAATTATTAGATTTTGACTAAATTTTCAAGGGACCATCCCGGAAGTACCCCCTTTCCAGCAAAAAAGAATCATTTAAATCGGACATTGTGTTAAAGAATTATCGCTGAATATATACAGACGAATTGAGAACCTCCTCCTTTTTGAAGTAGGTTAAAAAGGATATAATAATCTATATTATTTGTATTAACTAAAAAACTACTATGTGGAGTTATATACATCTTCTTAAATTAATCTTATATGTACAAATTTGGGTTCGATTCCTAGAAGAGTACCTAAGTTCACTGTGCAGCCAAATTTATATTTATGGTACAGAATTTTTTGAATAAATAAAGTTTTAGGTTTAATTAAACACCAAGTTTTATCCGGAATAACATTTTCTGAAAAAAGTAACATAAAAAGCAGACTTTTTGCGAGCCACTATATAGAGGACAATCCATATTATTTTAGAAAAATAAATAAAATTTTTGTATAAACACATAAATGTGATTTATCTTTTAGAATATTTTATATGTTTGTCAAAGTTTACTAATTTAAAAAAAAAAAAAGAAATATTCTTCAAAATTTTTCTTAAATTTTTTAACACGGTACAAAATACCTTAATCCGTTTATAGTTATCGAAATTAGTAAAGAATTTTAACTCGTTTAAAAAGCGTTCTTTCTCTTTCCATTTCCTATAAAAACTAATAGACCTTTTTGAAATCGGTATTCGGTGACTTTTCTTCTGTTTTATTGCCTTGAAAATGATATGATTTACATAAAAAACAAAAACTGACTTATTATTTTTGTGAAATAAAAATATGTTGTTATTTTCACAATTTTCGACTACTTTTTGTTTCCAAAAAAGAAATACGATGTTCTTCTGTAGATATTAACACATTGTTTAATTGGCTTTTTTTTTTTAATATTCTTTAGTATTTTCATATTTTGGGAAACAGTATAGCATTGAAACTTCTATACCTGAAAAATTGTGAGTACGCTTTTAATTAATTGTCTGTTTTTTATCTCACAATGTCTCGATAAGAAGTTATATAGAAAAAGTTACTATTCAATATCATCTAGACAAAAAACAAAAACATGTTTAAATGAATATATTAAATAAATTATGAGTATTCTTTAACATAGATATATTTATTTGTATTATGGAAATGTTTATGTCGACAAACTTATGTTCGATATTTGTATCAATTTGTAAAAATAACTCTTGTATAATGATAATATTAAATTTAAAGGTTTTAAATAAGGACTTGCAGATATCACAATTCGAATTTTTTTTTATTGGCCATAAAACTTTTTTTGGAATGAAAGTATTAGTTTCTGTTTTTCGGTTAAGCTCCATAAATTCATATTTTAATCTGAACGCTACTTAAGCACAGTAAAGTTGCAACAACTAAACAATATAGTGAACTTTTCGAAAATTTCTAAATGAAAATCAATTTATATTTAAAATTAAATAAGTTAACTAACATTTTTGACCGTTATAAAGTTAATAAAGTTATAAATAACGTCGTTACAAAGATTTATGTTTGAATTTTAAATTTCTATTGATAATAGTTACTCATCTACGTATTACAATAACAATACCTACATGACTTGGCTTTGACACAAAACCCTGTATAGTAAAACTTCTAATCCGAATCAAAATCTTGAAACTATTATTTGGGGACTTAAAATAGTGGTCCACTAGTTGGTGTAGCCTTTTAAAACATTTGGTATAATAATAATAATAATAATAATTATATATCATCAATTACCACTGCCACTGGTAAAATCTTAAATTTAAAATAGTGTATTATAATAATAAGACATTAATCATATCTTAAATGGATCGCCTACTACCATGTTTTAGAAATAAATAAAATTTAATTCTTAAATTAATAAAAATATTCAAAATAATATAAGATTCCTTGCGTTATGTTAATAAACATTAAACAAAATTTCTCACGAATTATTTAATATTCTGTCCCGTACTTCCATGTCTCTATTGCTTCGCTGTCAACAAGTTCCGGCAAGACATAAAGCATATAAAAAATTTTAATTTTATTTTGTATCTTTTCTTCTCAAAAGCTGTCAATATGAGATATTTTCTTCACTTTTATTCCTCCAGAAGTCCAAAAGCACAAAAGCACAAAATGCAAAAATCCATTTGTGTTATGTGCAGCTAGCCCTGAATTTGAAAATACCAATAGTGGTTGTCCTTAATGGAATTGTTCTTTTTCCAAAAAGTTATTTCTCTACTGCATATTTCTTCTGCTACAGTCCGCCCTTCAGCTCTATATGGACATTTTAACTCTATCATAGAGTTTTGTTTTTTTTTTAATTCCATCCAGACTGGCAGCAACATAATCAAATTCGAATTCAATAAAATGTCCACATTTAAAAACTTTTACTTGCAAATAAATTTCCAAATCTTATTTTGCTCTGAATTTATGGTCCATGCCATATCGGGTGACTTTAGAAATAAATAAAAGATTTTAGGAGATTTTTTACAAATGTTTCCAAATTTTAAAGCAGTGGAAACGAGTCTTTTATTGTACCACAATGCACAATCAGCTTGTTACAATCGTTTTTCTCTCATTTATAGACATTGGCTAACTTTTTAGAAAATTTTCTTTTACAACGCGCCTCAAAGGGTGCGACAGATCAAAGCCATGCGCGAAAGCAAAAAAAAATTTACATTACTTTAACGGATTGAAGAGATATTAACATGCTGGAATTAATAATTATTGTTGACTCGAAGAAGTATTCATTAAACAAAAACATATAATTCACATCTCAGTGTATACCTTCCAATTTCGTATATATATTTTTTAATAAATAAATGATAAAATTAATTTAATATAATTGAGCGAAATTACTGTGTGTAAAAAATAACAACATGAATTCAAATCACTTACGTATTGTTTATCACTAAAGAGTAGAAAAAGATATATATTTTGTTGGTATCACCTTCTAGACGAAAAAGCTTTTAACGTATTTTTATTATTATTATTTTATTATTTTGTTATTATTATGTTTATTATTATTTTTATTGTAATAAAAATAAATGCTCCTGTAGGCAAAAATTAAATATATTTTTCTCTTCTAGCATTTTTTAACATTTCTATTTCTTTTCGTTTCTTTTCTTAGATTTTTTCAAAAGAGACATATTTTTAAAGTAAATCCGGAGAGGTATGGATTAAGCCTTTACCTGTACTTACATAAAATTTCTTTTAGTAAAATTAAAAAATAATCCGTAAAATTGGTGTACTATGAAACCCTTGCATATAATATATATATGCTAATCTTAGTATTACAGAAATAAATTACGTAAAACATAAGGTGTACAAATACGTAAAATTTATTAATCCCTCGTAAAATATCAGTAAAATATATTATAAATTGTTTTCATTCACAAATATTAATTTCTTAAAAATCTAACAGAGGCGCCACTTTCCAGACGAAAAATCTTGCAGTGTAAGGGTTTCGTAGTACCCCACTTTTAAAGTTTATTTTTGACTATTTTTAAAATAAAAAAATATATATGTGTAGGTAAAGATTAAATCTATGCTCCTCTGGAACCACTTTTTCAAAATTCAATTTAGTTTTTTCTAAAAAAAATTGAGAAAATGGGTAAAAAAAGTCGAGATTTGTATTTTTTTTTAGAAAAAACAGTTTCAAATTTTAAAAAAGTGTTTCCAGAGGAGCATAGATTTATCCTTTACCTACACGTACATATTTTTTTCTTTCAGAATAAGTCAAAAATAAACTTTAAAAGTGGGGGTACTACGAAACCCTTGCATGCTCCGCTCTACAGCCAAGTAAATACTCCTCTTAACAAGTTTTGAGTATCTAGAAAACCTTGCTTTACTTGGTGATTTTATGTTAAATCTTCATATTTGTAACAGTAACTATCTTATTTATGTTCCTATTGTTGTATTCTAAAGCTTTTTAATTTTCAGGACTACGATTCTTGAACACTTAACATGAACAGTGGTTACAAACCAGTAATCAAATTGTTTAGAAATTATTTTTAGCTAAAGTCCATTATGTCTGTTCTTAGCATTTTGAGGAAAATGCTTATCGCTCTTATGTAAAAAGGTATGTGATCAGTCATGAAACAATTCTTTGTAAAAGTCAAATACCAAGAAAATAGAAGAGAGCAGTATTAAAATCAAACGAAATAATATAAACAAACATGTATGTAATATTATTTACTTTTCGGAACATTTACCTATATTATAATTATTGTTTTTATTTATTTTGGGTTTACTGCCTGTGGTTTATCTACATACCCAAAAGTAGAGGTAGCTTACAGCCATACTGAGAAAATAGTCTCCCCTCTGCTAGTTTGTCTGGAACAGTTAAAAAAATGACATGTAATATTTGTTTTATTTGGTACAGTAAACCGTATAACAATTTTAGATAAATGGAAATTTCTGAAAAGCATTAGACATACACAGGAATGATAAAAGTAACAAAAACGTCGTTTACAATATTAAGTCGACAGACTAAGAAAAGCATAGCTAGACCATTGCTTTCGATAGAAGCAAAAAGTAGAGAGATATGCAAGAGTTTTGAAAATGTACACTGGCAATCTAAGGTTAATACAATTAAGAATCTTGTGTAATCTTTAAAAACGAGAATATTGGTGGAGCTGGTGGCAGTAATACCCATAGAGGTATTTTCTTGAATAGAAAATATTCAGCAATTTCTTCCTGTGTAACAACTGAAAGAAGACTCATTTCTAGATGAACAATATATCTATTCTAGTTAAAAATTTAACTGAACTATATATATGTACCTAACTTAAAAAAAATAACTATTATACAAATTTCTGTCTCAGATAAATTATAAGAGAAAAACAAGAACCAGCTATCTTTTGCATCTGTTTTAAAAAACCTGGCTCAACAATTCAGTATTCGTGATTAATCGCATTAAAACCCGATTTGCTCCGAGCTAATTATTTAAGAAGAAGCATCATCATCACCACAGTCAAAGACATGTTTCATGGAGCCACTAAATTTGGTGTAATAGAAGTAGGTCAGCCATTCATTTACCATGCGAGTGTGAAATAATGGTACATAATTAGACTTTGACGAATATGTGAAATTATTTGAAGGTATGAACATTTTTATTTGATTATTTATGACCCGTGACGTAGATTTAATTAAAAAACTACAAATTTGTGATTTATCTGTGACTGTTTCATTTAACTATTTCACAAATATTTTTTAAATGAGTAGTATGTATTTTATGTTATAAAATATTTTTTTATTTAAGACGGGAATAAATGATAAAGGTGTGTTTATTAACAGATGTAACAAATAGTGCCTACACAAGAAACTTTATTGTTTGTTACAAGTGAATTTAAATCGTAAAGTTTTATTTTGGTTATAAAAATATTTATGATCTTTTTATTTCAGAATCAAACATCAAGTACCGGAACAACTTTTTAAATTGAGCCAAATTATCATCTTCAAAAAATATATAAACAAGAACAATCATCATTATATTATATTTTTGGTACATAGTTTTCTAATTTACAAATAAGTTGTAAACTGAGAAGATTAAGAAATAATAAAATAATCTAGCTATTCTTCATCTTCTTAGGATCAATGTTGAACATATCATAAAATACAGACATTTTACTATTACTTTACCAAAATATCATGAAACCCTACTCAATCCTAAGTACATTTTTCAAAAACTAATCTTGACTCTCAATAATCAGGCATCATAAATGTAACCTTTTGAATACTATTTTGGAAGACATTGTGTGGTACCTATTCCAGTTAATCAATAGTCTGTATTGTATTGTTAAAAATAATTTATTATATATTTTTACTATTGATAAGAAACATTAAATTATTGATCCATAGTCACTTTAAGGAGGAATTACATCTATATTCAATGCATTATGGACTTATGGCACGCTGACTAGACCTTTAATTTTTTTAAATAATATATTTTATTTCTCGATTTTTTAAAAGTACATAGGGGAGTGGGTGTCACATTTGACATAATTTTAGTAGGTATTATTATGCTGTATATTGTAAATAAAAAAAAACTATTTGTGACAGATATACACATAAAAAACAGAACATAAAAATATGACTACTTAATTTGGTAATTACTGAAATTAACATCAAATTCAAAATATTTAATTTTCAAAATAGAATTTAGCTTCATAAAACAGCATTAAAGTAGCTATCTAATTCTAACAATATGTAATAATAATGTTTATTTATCAAAGGTAATACATATAAACATTTAAATAATATAACTATAGGGACTGCATCTCACTGTGTTCTATATAGGTGCATCATGAAGATTAAAACCCTTTTTTGGAAATATAAAAAACTATTCATTGATATATATAGAACATCAAATTATATTTAATTCATACGAAAAATAAGATACCTACATAAATGTACAAAAGTAGATAGTATTTAAAAATAAATAAATAAGCGGTGAAAAAATAACACAAACACGCAAAGGATTTAGCTGAAAGTTTTAAGATAACTAATTATTGTTTTCTTAAAATAATTTAGCTTTTTAATGAAGTTTATATTATGAGGTAACTGATTAATTTAAAATCTGCCTTCATACTTGTTATAACATAAAAATTAATAGAATTTGCAGCTCTTTTATGGTACTAAGGTATATATGAAATGGGAGTAAGTTGACAATTCAATACATTATTTACTATTTTAAAAATAAAGGTTATTGCCTGCACATAAAGAAACTGTCCCATATTCAACCAGTTCAACGTAGTCAACATAAGCTGAATTCTATTTTGTGTCTGCTACATCCTAAAATAGCTCTCGTTGTCTTATTCTGAAAAAGCTGTAACCTCTCAAAAGTAGAGTTTGAACATCCTGTGTATATTAAAGAGCAGCAGTAATGAAAATAAGGTATAGAATAAGTGTATTATAAACTGTAATCCTAGTCGATACTGAGAGATATGATGAAATACGCAATAGGAAACCAATTTTGTTGCCATTCTTTCTACAAATATAATTTAAGTGACTGTTGAATTTCAACTTAGTATCCGATATAAACCCTTAATATTTCATTTACCCATTATATTATTTTAGATTTATAAACTTCTTATGGATCATATTGTTAGCTATCTATTTTTATTCATTATTTACAACTTCTTTAAATTCTCACCATATTAGTATGAATCATCTGCAAAAAGATGGATTTAACAATTATTTAAGATGTCCAAATAATTGATGTACATAATAAATAATATAGAAGATCTGCCTGTTCTTTTATTTAAAGTTTATTATTTGGGCATTACTTGTATCCTAAAGATATCACTTGAGCATAGTTTAAACCATAGTGAATTGTAGATTATTCAACCAAAAGTTATTGTGTGTGTAATTGGATTTTGTGACCGGATATAATCCATTAGCCTATTATCTCAAAAGTTCTTGGGAGTTTATAGAAAACTATTTGCTACCATATTTTGTTTTTTTATATTCGATTCCTTTCCTAAATTTTCACCATTTTTTTGCTTGAACTTTTAGAGGGTATAAATAAAAGTGTCGTTCTTTTTATATTTTAAATTGTTGCAGCTTGTCTGCAAGAGTATATACCTCTGGTAATATCTTTTTGAGCTTTTTTAATCTAACCTTTCTTTGTTTTTATTTTATGGTTTTATCCATATTTACATCTAAAAAAATACATAATATAATATTAGGTTGTTTAGCCTAAAATATTTTTATTACATTAAAAGTGGTGCAGATTAAACATAGGGCAAATGTGCCCCATCCCCAATCATGACAAAAATAAAATAAATGTTTGTTCATGGACATGAGACTGGTGAAAAATATTATAATATTAAGTTAAAATCATAAGCACAGCTTTATAAATAATTTAAAACCACTCACATCTATTTCACGAAGCACTCGTTATTATAACTTTACTTCAAAGAAGTTTCTTGTTTATTATTTACATTTGTTGCCTTCATTTAAAATATCAATATACCATGATTTAGGCTACCAGTTTAACGTTTTGGGTAAATATGTGTTGCCTAACCTAGTAGCGTTTGCATCAAAATGGCAGCGCCCTATCTTGGAAGTGTCGGACATCTGTCTTGCACCGTATAGTACCCAAAGATGTGCGTTCAACTCACAGACACCGTATTATCGTGTTCTATCAACTGACATTTACCGTCAACTCGTTCTCGAGCTGTTAAAATTTCCAAAACCATTTTATTGAATTAAAATAATTACTTTGAACAAGTAGTAAACAAATTCGATGAAATTGCCATAGTTAATAATTAATTACCTAGAAGTAGAGACATTAATTTCTTATAGCTAAATTTAACAAATTGAATAAAACAAATAGGATCATTGTTCAATGTCGTGAAATAGGAATAAAAGACCATCCTCATATCGATTGATAAGAATGTTATCCGGAGGTTACCAATACATACAGCTAGATTTCGTCAAGAATAATAGATTTAGAAATTTATAACAACAATAAATAACATTTTATCTTTTTTCCGTATATTTAAACAAAGTGAGTCAAATTTACTCTAGTAATTTGAGCGGCTAAAAATGCACGTTAAAATGATCCAAGTTAACATTGACTTTAAATATGAATTCATTTTTTCAAGATTAACGTAGATATAGGCAATACATTATACATTACTTAAAACAAATTTTTAGTTTTTATATTTTTTTTTTTAAATAATGCGCTTAAAGTTCGTTGTTACTTTCGACAACTTTATGCCTCAAGCGGCAAATTATTTCTTTTCGCTCTTAATATAGTCTTTCTAGACTCAATCCAAAACGGCATAATAACCGTCTGCGCCGACTTCAAAGGAACCGCGCACATTGACGTACCGTTTTTATTATTAAAATTAAATTAAATTATTAATTGGGTACAGTTCTTCCATTATCAATTGCAGAATATAAAAACTCGCTCTGAACCCTTACCGACAATTTTATTTGATCTGCTATAGGCGTAGATACATCATTTTATAAATTTATTATTTTTATAAATACTAGCTACAATTGAATATTAAATTGTAAAACATAAATGGACGAGCAGTAACATGTTTCTGCCTGTAAGGACGTTTGGTATTAACATTGTACCAGATGTGGACTGAGCCCTTTTTTTACCCCAGTCGTTCTTAATTATTAATTTAATTATCATCATTAACCTGAAATTCATTAGCATCTACATTTACCTCAAAAGATTTCCAAAAAGCTATCTCGCACAACGCAAATCAAAATTTAACAGAAATACCGAAAAATAAAAACAAGTTTAACAAACGCTTTGAGAAAATGTTTCAGACCGTGAACGCTACTGAACAAAGATAGAAAATCTAAAGTAGCCAGGCACGCCAGCAATTCTGACCGTTCACTTGTGGACTTTACATCAACTGTAGGTGCGTTGATAAAATTTTAGTGTTCCACATCGATGGCTACACCAAGACGGTTCACGCTTATTTGTGATGTAAGGGTATAGAATTCGTAGCATTCTCAACGCTTATAACGCGAATTATGACGCACCCCTGGTACGAAGGCCTGTGTTGGATTGAGTCTAGAAGCACTATAACACAAGTAGCTATTTCCACTTTCTCCATTTTCTCCATTTTCTCATACCAGGAAGTGTCGCCCCTTTATTCTCTATTGTGTTTTTATAGTATTCCAAGTCTTTTTCTTTACAACTCGGCTACAAGTAAGGAATCGGTCGTAGAACTCGAATTTGTATAATTCAAATCATCTCTGCTATTGTTTCTTTCAATTTTTCACAGTGGTAATTTTGAAAAATTTCTTGCAGCAAACTTGCGCCGTGAAGAATGACTATAATTATTTGAAGCAAACTGTGAGCAGAGTTTTACGGAAACTGATCCACACATTTTGCTGTAAGCTTGTAAGTATACTAATCCGGCCCTTCATAATACAATGTTATAAGGCTATAAAGATAATATAAACTGTAATATTTTTTTATGTTTTAATTAAATCTGGACATAAAACAACTGTAAATGTGTCACGAAATCAGTTCGAATTGATTTCTCAATTAACATCATTCTGAATTAAAACAATTTTATTGATTTAATTTTATTATGTTGTTCAAAAAGAATATGACCTATGTACACTCTCTTCTAGTTTTTAGTGTTATTTTGGTGTTAATCAAAATTTCAGAGGTAAGTAAATATTCCAGTTTCGACATTATTTAATATGTTCATCAAATTTTAATAAAAAAAAAAATGTTGTATAGGGAGATCTTCAATTTTGGCTAGTTTAAAACGAAAAGGACTTTTTTGTTGGATATAATTCAATACCTTTTGCAGTAGTTGTTTTTCAGAGAGAAACGGTCACTCATGTTATTTTCAGACACATGGCTTTATGATTTGTTGTTTGTTGTCATTTTAGTTAGTTCAGGCTAGGACAATTCCGGTAGCACAGAAATAAATCCTAACATGTTGATACTGGTTAAAAAGAACTTTTAAAGGTTATTCTACTGAAAGGGAATCATACTAAGCTAGACCTTTTCATAGTATTTTATGGACGTGTGTATTTTTTTATTTAATTATTCAGAATAACCTCACAATTTATTATAATTGTATTAGGTATGGTCCAAAATTACAAAATTAATCGACTTACCTTAAGGAAGATTAATTATAATTTTCCGAGCTTGTCCTTGATATAATAAGGGGAAATATGCCTATGATGGCATACTTAACTCATTTTGAGATATTTTCTCGGGTTTAGGAAGTATGAAGAAGAAGAATTTTAATAAAAATTTACGTAAATATTGACAGTACGTCAACAGATTTGACATAAAATTATTAATTTAAAAAAAAAAAAAAAAAAAAAAAAAAAAAAAGAAAAAATAACAAGTGTGCCATCATAGGCAAGCCTCTTTCATTATTGACACACCCTACATTTTTTGGTTACTATCGTATTTATATTAAAGTTAAAGAACATCTCACAAAAAATCAATAAATTTAAAATAGAAGAACCAAAAAATACAAATGTCACTCACAAAGTTCGCAAACGAATTTTTTTTACTCGTCTATCGACTCCTGTGCACTCACTGTGAGACCATGAGCGGCACTTTTGACAAGAAATCCACGCTTCTTTTGATTTCGATTGCGAATACAAATCATTGCAATATAAACAGCCAACATCTTCCTCATCGTCATCAAAGTTTTGAATCTCAACAGCGTCACTTCCATGGTTCATTTGTTTTTCAATCAGAATTTTCCTTTTTGTTTTTTGTTTTGATAGTTTTTCCCTTTTCTGTCTTGCTTTTTTATCTGCGTCCCTTTTCAATTTATCAATGGCGGGTGTTAAATTTGTGTCCTGAATTGAAAATTTGCATTTCGTAGGTGACGAAATATACAATGCCTCAGATTTTATTTTTTCAAAGGACATTCGTGTTGAAGATTCCACTTCTATAGACACTGATTTCAATTCAGTCGGTTCCGATGATTTGGTTCCATGTTTGTGAAAATCAACATCTACGTGATGAGGCTGCTCCTGATCATGTTGGCTTTGGTTTTCATAATTCAACGGTTTATTGGTTTTTGAAGAGGCTTAAAACATCCAGTCCTTAAAGACATTTTCATTAAATGGGTGTATTCCTGTTTTGGTAAAAGCGCTTACTGAATTTGCAGGCGTAGCAGCTTTTAAATAATCTTTCTTAAAAAGGCCTGCTTAAGCCAAGTCTGAATTTCTTGTCCGTAGTAGGTTTGGAGTGGTGCGAAAAATCCAACATCTAATAGTTGTACTCGATAAGTACAATGCGCGGGGAAGCAAAACAGTATTACACCGTTGTCCTTCGCATATTGTAGTACTTCTAAGCTTTTGTTTTAATTTTTAAATCACTATCCATTTTAAAATATAATATAGTCCATTGCTGACAAGCACGAAAAAAGGAATGATATACAAAGGTTTGGTATACGATTAGTAGCAGTGTATCATTTTGTTTACTCTAGAAAAACTACGTGCTGATGGGTATGTTTTAAGGAAACTACAATGTAATAATTAATTAAAAAACAAGCGAAGGAAAATTATTAATCTTAATTCTAAATCCTAATCTAAGCCTAAAAAGATAAAACATTATTTGAACAAAAAAATGAATTAGTTAATTAAAATCAGTATTGAAAATAATTTAAAAAGACAGATATTATGATTATAATTACAACCTAGTTCTGCAGTATTTTCTTTATTTAGATCAACTAAGAGATACGTTGTTTCATTCGCGTGTGTTCATCTTCAGATTTCATATTTATTCACTAATCAGTGCATTTATAAAGTTATGAGATGTATATAGAATTTAACTAATATAAATTAATAATAGCTATTTATGCAACCAGTTACGAAATGCCTTATTTTAAAACGGCATGTCGTTACGTGTTACACGCAATATATTTTAACTAGAATATTTATAAAATTGTGTTTGATAAAAAATTACTAACATCTATGCGACTAACTTTCTTGTTTTAGTTGTGGTATACACAACTTCATTCATTTCAGTAACAAATAGAAAATCATATAAATTTATTCTCAAAGACTTGTAGTGTTTATATTTTGCTTGTTAAAGTTAGTTAGTATTCATGAATGTGGGTTATTTTGTCGGGTATTGTGTATTGATTATTTTGGACAGATTTAGAATGGAAAATAAGAACCAAAACAACATTATTACTAGGTTGTAAATTTACTAACCAAATTCTATTCATATATAGCCAACCTTCCATCCTTTGATATAAATGTTCAATAATAATGTATACAGGGGTTTCATAATATATGCGCAGAACTTCAGGACGTGATAGCTCGTTCAAAAATATGAAAAAATGTTTCTATTAACTTACCCTCTAAAATGCACCATTTTCGAGATACAGGGTGTTGAAATTGAAAAAAAAATTCTACGCCACTGGAAAAAGTACGGTTTTTAGACGCCCATTTGAACCGCCAATATTTTCTACACAAAAAAGATATTTTTGGTCATACGCTCTAAAGTCGACCGTTTTCGAGAAAAATCAAATTTTAATGTTGAAATACATGGTCAATTTTTGGAAATAAAACTTTATGAAACAAAATTTGATTTTTCTCGAAAACGGTCGACTTTAGAGCGTATGACCAAGATTACCTTTTTTGTGTAGAAAACATTGGCGGTTCAAATGGGTGTCTCAAAACTGTACTTTTTCCAGTGGCGTAGAAATTTTTTTTTCAATTTCAACACCCTGTATCTCGAAAATGGTGCATTTTAGAGGGTAAGTTAATTAAAACGTTTTTTCATATTTTTGGACGAGCTATCACGTCCTGAAGTCCTGCGCTTATAATATGAAACACCCTGTATATTGATTTTAAAAACAAAAAAAAGTTTATTTTATGTTTTCTTTTCGAAACTGGTAACCTATTGATTTTTTCGTAACCAGTTTCAAAATGTTAAACTTTATGCAATTTGTTACTGCGGTCACAAAAAAATGTCACTTATATGTCAAAATTAGACAAAAGTTTTTTATTCCATTTTGGTTGTATAATCTTTTTAGTTACAGTACAAACACTTAACATTCAAACTGCATAACTAATTTTATTTCCGTACAAGTGATTTTGCGGTTTTTCAAGATCAAGATCGTTTTTCTTACGTAATGACATAATTGACGTTGAATAATAATTAATACATTCTATTTTTGATTTGTCTATAGATTACTTGTTAAATAAACATAATATATGCAAAACAACTGAGTTGTAATTACATTACCTATAAACAAGCGCATGAACCTAGCTAGATTATATTCAGTTTCCAGTGGTGGCGCATTCAAATGCTAAATTCTAATAATAATTATTGTTATTAGATATTATTATAATAATAGATGGATACGGTTTACTGAACATCGTTAATTTGTGCTAAACAAAAAAATCTGTTTTTTTAGAATATCCTCATCTAAAATTCCAGATTCTATATTTTGATTCAAAAACTTAAGAACCGTAACAGACGCACTATTGGGACAGTAAAATTGGAAGTCAACCTCAAACTAATTTAGGACAAGCTATTTTCGACATTATACTTCTAAATAGAGGGTATTTATATATGTATACAGGGTGTTATTGAAATACACGTACATATTAAAACTGGGTATTGCGCAGATCCCCACTGAATGTAGAAAAATATTATTTTTTAAAAATACCCCTTATTAAGGGAGTTATTAATTTTTGAAAATTAATTCTAAAACAAACGTACTTCACTGATATGTTGAGGATGACCTATATAAATTAGGTTTATTTACCTATTTTAAACATCAACAGTAATTAATATGCAAGTTTTTGTCAGATGATAAGAAAACTAGTCTTGTAAGAAATAACCATGTTGCCAAGATTTTCGAATTAACTTCTATTTCCGAAGACTGGTTTTTACTACCCTCGTTATCAAAAAACTAGAATATTTGATAAATGATTGTTTTTAAACTATACATTTTTGAAACTATAGATTATTAAAATTTTAGTTGATTTACGAATTTGGCTAACACGAGCGCGTCATTTCCAAGTTGGTAAAAAGTGTTGTTACGATTACTTTTAAATATTTTTTTACGATGCCGCTATTTACGAATATTGAACTAATGGATATAGTGCTGGTTTATGGGGCAGCTGGAGAAAATTCTCGGCAAGCACAAATCCTGTATCGCGAACGGTTTCCAAATCGGAGAATTCCGGACTGTCGTATGTTTATTTCAACTGTTCAGCATCTAAGAGACTATGGAAAATTTGAGAGTGTCAATGCAGATCGAGGGAGAACAAGAACACAAAGAACATTGGCGACCGAAGAAGAAATATTGGAAGCTGTTGAAAACCGGCCTCGATTAAGTTGTAGAAGACTAGGTCTTGAAATTGGAGTGTCCTCATTTGTTGTGTGGCGGACACTTAAAGAACAAGGTTTACATCCTTATCACATCCAAAAAGTCCAGGCCTTATATCCAGGTGATGAAGAAAAGAGAGTGGAGTTTTGTGAATGGATGATTCAAAAATGTGTTGATATTCCTGATTTTCTAAAAATATTATTGTATACTGACGAGGCTTCATTCACTCGTGATGGCGTGTTCAATATGCACAATACGCATATTTGGAGTGATGAAAATCCTCACGCCATTAGGGAAACTGGGCATCAAAGAAAATTTTCAATAAATGTTTGGGCTGGCATAATAGATCAATATTTAATCGGGCCTTATGTTCTCCCGAACAGATTAAATGGGCCAGGATATCTCCACTTTTTAGAAGATATTTTGCCAGTACTCCTAGAAGAGATACCGTTACAATTAAGGCAACGGATGTGGTACCTACTAGATGGCGCTTCTCCTCACTTTGATTTAAACGTACGGCAGTTTTTGAACATTAGGTTTCCTCAAAAGTGGATAGGCAGAAATGGACCTACTAAGTGGCCTCCGAGATCTCCGGACTTAAATCCATGCGATTTCTTTTTGTGGGGTCACATGAAACAACTGGTTTATAATGAACCTATTAATAGTGTTGAACAATTAACCAATAAAGTTAATGCGGTAGCCGAGGAACTACGACAAAATCCAAGACTAATTTCTAATGTTCAAAGTTCTTTGGAAAGACGATTGCAAGTGTGTGTAAATAATAATGGACGGCATTTTGAACAATTACTGTAATAAACTTTATTTTGAATTAATTGGTTTTGCTACGGCAACAGTGCAATTTCTATGGGTAAGTTCAATTTCGATTTATTTTACTTCTTTAAATATGGAAACTAGTAGGTCGGAAAAGGGGACTCTTCCCCAATATTTAAATTTTAGAATTTGAAGTTAAAATTGGTGCCAATCGTTTTTGGTCATTACATACTATTCCCCATTTTAATATGTACGTGTATTTCAATAACACCCTGTATAAAAATCCCCATACCTGTGAGTAGGGGAACTACCTCAAAAGTTTACAGTTTTGCTTTGGAATTTTTTTAATCAAGGTTTTTCGAAAAAATGTCAGGGAAATTTTTGTTTTTTAAATTAAATTCCCTATAAAAAGATATTAAAACGAAGTATAAACTATAGAAACAAAATTATAAAGTATATTAGAATTTTCTTAAATTTTACATACAAATTTAGAGATCTTGGCAAAAAATTAAATTCAGATAATTTTTTAGATACAGCTTTTATTATTAATAATAGAAAGTAAAAAAAAAACAATTTAAACCCAATTTAAAATTGAAAAGAAACAAATTAAAAAAAATATATAATAGAAACAAAAATGACTTGCAATTAGATGTGTTTTTAAAAAGTATAGAATTACAAATTTTGACAAAGTCTCTGGCAATACCCCTCCGTCCATAATACTTTCAGTAGAAGGATATATTTCAACGTCATACATTAACCCTCTTTTCGTACAATAGCAGCTGCATCCTCCACAATTCAGATCCAGACGTTCAGCCGCCATAGCACTTTTTCTTTTTTCATACCACTTATTTGAGAGCAACTGATGATTAATCGAAAATAATCGATTAATCGAAAATAATCTGTTAATCGATTATCGATTTAAAAAATATATAATGATCGACTATTCGATTAATCGATTATTATTCGATTAATCGATTATTAATCGATTAATCGAATATTTTGCCCACCTCTAATCGACAGGGCGACCAGAAGTTTTGTCTGACTTTTCTCTAAACATTTTTTTATAAAAGTTCTTTTGATATTTGGCTTCTGCAGCTACCAGGTCATTTGTGGTGCTTATTCGTCTAAATACTTCATGTGACCACTCATCTTTTCAAGCTAAACATCATGACTCAATATTTTGTTATGTTTGTACCCTTTTCACTTGTCGTAACTTTTTTGAGTTACTATCTTTTTTGTATTATATTTGGTATCACAAAATGGTTTAAAAACTAATTTAGACTTTGTTTTTCTCTTTTTTATTACGTTTTGTGGCTCTCACGGTACTTTTACGAGTATAATTCGTTCTACATTTATTTTAACATGTAAAGCAAGTTTATTTTTGTCTCAAGTCCGTCGCTGTATCTTTTACTGCACTCAACGATACTTGTAATACCTTTTGTTCTTTGTCGACTGCATATCAAACGTCTGTCTGACATAACTGCTGCAAAAAATATTCAGACGTTAAAATATAAAATACTTGTTTACCTGATTAATATGAAGCTAAACTTCATGCTCATCTGTACAGACAAGCACTACTAACCCTGAACAGACCACGAATTTACTTACCAAGGGTTAGTAATAGGATGTCATGAAGCTTTGGCCGAAGTATCCATCAACAACGTGGTCATCTTAAGATGAATCAAAGGTCACGCTACATCCATCAGATGAGATATAAAACATCTCAGTGAAATTTTTGCATACTTATTATTTTTGGATAAAAGTCTTTCTTCACGTACCAACTTAACTGACAATAATAATAATCTTAACTTAACTGAAATTTAACCTCAAATAAAAAAATTTCTTTAATCACAAAAACTTATGAAAGCTTGCTTTTCTGAAAAACTGTTTATCAAATTTCAAAATTAGTCTTCAACGTATTTGGTAACATTTCAATTTGTCATAACATTTAACATTCAACCTAACCACCATAATGCACGATAATTATGTCTTTCCGAATCAGAGGTTGCAGATGAGGAGTCTCATTAGCCCCCCACTGCCCCCTCTACAAGTCTCAATACGTGGTAGGCCCCATTAACCGACCATTCATTGAACTTACCAATAAGGGATTCAGGAAACAGACATGGTTGTCGTCATTAATAAAATTTTAACTATGTTTCATATAATTTTATTCTTAAATCAATAATTAAAAAAATTTCAGCAACCCTTCTTTCAGTTCTATTGTATATGACACGTGCGCCTCCCATTAAGAAAGGGTAGTTTGGGAATAAAGTCTCATTAGCTTTATGCAACCCCCTTTGTTTTGAAATAATTGGCTGTAGGACCTCATTAGTCTTACACAGTTAAAGTAAATTCTTCTTTTTTGGCAAACTGACTTAATGACAGACGCATGCGCCATGAACTTGAAAAATAGCACATGGTCAATTGTAAGCTCAAAATTTTATTAATTTTATGTATCTGATCTTTAAATGACTTTTATTCAAAAAAAATTGTTATGTCAGATATTTCAAATATTATGTTTCCGAGTAGGAAATTGCAAGATGTATCAAAATCAAGAAAAAAAAATTGGAGTTACTATTTAAAAAAATTGTCAATGACGTCACTGCCCAAAAATGGGAAGTGGGGGAAAATTAAATTCTATTTAAAAAATTGCGCTTTTAGTAAACAAAATTGACCTGTCCGAGCATTTTTTCAAAAAACCACCTACTTCCATTATAATGAATTTATTCCTTTCATTTGAACCATACTGTATATACTTTTATTTGAATATTTCCAAAGGATTCTGTTGTTTTTATCGCTAACATTTATTATAGTAAATATTTAAAACTAGGTCTCAATATTTTATAGCATTGGAACATGGCATTTATATTGAATAAATTGTAGAGTTAGTTTGCCATCACCTAGTGTATTAATATATTATTTTTCTACTGTAACTACAGTGTTGCGTCACCGTACAATTGGCTTATCGAGTGCGGAATAGCACACACCCCATCAGCTAAAGAATGAACTATGAGGTATTTATGTAATACATTTGTATCAGCCTTCAGCGTATATTCAAGGGTAATATACCAAGACTAATTTTGTTGCGTCTAAATTTCGAGAATATTTTAATATCAATTTGATGAAACATAATTTTGGCATTAATAATCTGATTAAAGCCCGAGAGCTTTAGCTCGAGGGCTTTAGTCAATTGATGGCAGTTTCATGTCTGTTTTTGAACTGTTAATAAAACTGCTTAAATTGGTTGTAACAGTGGGAACTAATTGTGCAATATTTAGTTTTAATACCTTCAAATACGATACTTGAACATTTAAAATACCTGCATTCAATACCATCAGGTTTGTTTAAATCTTTTTCGTTATTATCTAAAAATTATAATTGCGATTTTACACATTCATACTTTTGGTATACATTTTATATTCCATGTACTCTCCTGTCTAATTCTGTGAAATATTTATAATTCTTTATATAATCTGCCAAGAAACCTTGAAACCGTGTTAATGTTCCCTTAAAAATACCCCTTTCGTTTTGGCATTCAGCGATTTTCTTTTCTCTTTTTTTGACATTTTTCCTTGTAATGTAGCAATATGTAAGCAGATTTAAAATGGCACACACCATTGGTGAAGATCTTATTCTACCATTAGCGATGAAGATTGTAGAAACTATGTTTGGAGGTAATTTTACCAAACAATTGCAATCTGTACAAATGATACTGTTGCCCGCCGAATTGGTGATATAGCCGAAGATGTACAGCATCAGCTTCTTGAAAAGTTTCTATTCAGCTTGACGAAGCAACAGATAGCAATAAAGACGCTAATTTGATTGTCTATGTCCGATTTTGTGATGGTATATCGGCAGTAGAAGAACTACTTTTCTGCAAACCTATAGAACTTAAAGCAACACCACTCTTTGATATTTTAAGTTATTTTATTAATGAGACAAACATAGAGTGGAAGAATTGCGTTAGAATATGCACCGATGGTACTCATACAATGTCTGGAAGATTCCAAAGTGTATAGATACTTGTGAAACAAAAATCTCCGAAATGTGTTTGGACCCATCGCATGATCCACAGAGAGGCTCTGGCTTCCAAAGACATGAGTCCTTGTCTTAACATTATGGATTGGAACCGTTGGGTTCTTAGAAGACTTTTAAAAACAATGGACCGACAATATAACAAACAATACCAATTCCTATAACTTTAAGAGAAAGTAAATAAATATATTCATATTTATTTATATATTTCATAATACAGTCTAGATATGAATTAAACAAATATTCATAATAAAACTGAAGCCGTTTTTTAAATCCTATTTTCATGAAATCATTATTTATGTTGAGAAGGTAAGAAATCATTTACACATTTAGCACTTTCGAAAGCACTCTCTTCAGGTGTACTCAATTGCTTGAAACATTTTTTTAACATAACTTCAGTCTTTTTATCATCTTTAATCATTTTTTGAAATGTTGGTCTCAATAAATCTATTTGGAATTCGCCTTTATCATTTTGTGTACCAATTACTTTATTAACACATAGTAAATGAGTTTTTATTTTAGGATCATTATCAAATTTTCCCTTATTCATATTCATTACATCCGTAACATCCACTTTGGATTGTTTTATGCATTTTTGCGTTGCATCCATCAATTTCTTCATCACATCTTTGGGAAAGTTAATGGACTGAAACAAAATAGGTTTTTACATTATGTGAAAGTTAACTTTTAGATGCGATGTGTTTTTAAATTGCCAAAGCGAAGCATGGCCAAGGGAGTTCAAAAACTTAAATTGGAAAATAGACAAAAATTTTAAAAAAGGGAGTCGTACAAGGGAAGAAAAGTGTAATCTTTGGCTTCATTCTGATACTGAACAGAATGGGGGTCACCACATGGAAATACACTGCTCAGCTACAGGAATCAAAAGGCTGTTTTAAAGTTTCGGAGAGAGCACCCTACTGAAGAAAAGTTTGTAGTAGTTTCAATTACGTGGTTGATATTGTAAATCCAGAAAGTTTATGAAATTGTTTTTGTGCCTGTGTACTTTTCCCATGAAACTCGTCTGCAATAGATTACTCTTAATGCACTGGTAAGTAAAAAGAAATGGCTCAAGACAAAGAAGTAAGTGAAATTACGTTCGAAAGGTTTAAAAAAGTTGTCGCAGTGGAAAAAATGGAAAGGCTTAAAAACTTTGATGAAAATGATGCGCATGATGACGATTTATTAACACTTTTTTATGTGTAAAAGAAATTTTGAAGGCAGATCCACCTATGGACGTGGATAAACTTATATAAATATTGATCAATCTGTAACTATTGATTAACCTGAAGAGACAGATTAACCCGAAGAAATGGATTATTTCGAAGGTAGCATTTCATATAAAATGTCTGAATCAGAGTTATATCTTGAAAATGATAACTTAAACGCTAAAACTAATGAGAGTCTCATTAGGCAGACTTCGGAAATTATTGTAAATGAACAAATATTTGACATTAAAAACATTTCTAATTTAATAGAGGAAAGCATAATAAATAAATCATCTTCATCTTCATCACTTAGTAATTTTGTCATTTGGCTCAAAACTCCTGAAAGAATGGAAAAAAGAGAGACGGAGAAACTGCCCTTTGTGTTGACTTCATCAGTTAGGAAAAAGCAATAAAGAAGAAAATAGCTATAAAAAATTAAATGGAGGCGAAAAAAGAGAAACGTAAGACTGAAAGGTTGAATAAAAAACAAACAAACAAAAAGAAACTATTAATCAAAAGAAGACCTAAACAATGCCAAAGAATCACCAAATATTAATACTGTTAGGCTAGGTTTTAAAATTTAAATTTAGAAGCCATCACAATATAGAAAACAATTATATCTACAATGGCACTATTGCTCACAGAATCTGGAGTATATTCCACATCCTGAGCCTTGTATTGTTTTAGAACCGTCAGTGTAAATATGAATCGTACCTGCCACTTCCGGCTCTTCTATTTGATCTGTTATTACTTAATATATCTTATAGAAAATATATCTCTGTGAAATGGAGTCCATGTTCGCTTGAAGCAGCGGGAGCATAACGAGCGCCTCCTGCCAAAAGCGACGTCTCGCCTAACCAGATTCTACATCAGGTTCTATTCCAACCGTACGGAGGCGTCATTGTCATCAGAACAACCTCCTTGATGTAAATATCAAGGGGAGTGAGACTAATAATGACTTCCATGGCTCTAATCGGTGTTGTTTTCATGGCTCCTGTTACGTTGTTCTTAGAATTTGTCCTGGTTTACGGATAGCTGTCAATTTTTGATTTTTCTTTACCCAGACAACTGCACTGTATGTTAGTATAGGTCTTATAATAGCCGTGTAAGTCAATGCGATGACTATGGGGAAGAAACCCCAGGTGTGCCCCACGGTTCGGCATTGTTGTTCATAAGCAATGTATGCTCTTTTAACTGTGTTTTCTAAATGCGAGTTTCATGTTAACTTACTGTCAAAGGTAAAACCTAGGTACTTCACCTCTGTTGCAAAGTGTAGTTTTGTGTTTAGGAGTTCTGGAGGTTTCAATTTAATTTTCATCCTTTCCCTTGCGAAAAGGACCATTTCTGTTTTCTTGGGATTGATAGGCAGTGAATGGTCCTTGCACTACTGTTTTATAATTTTAAGAGCTACTTGCATTCTTTCGCAAAATATGTTCTCAAAATTACCTGTTGGCAAAATGACCAGGTCATCTGCATATACTATTGTGTAGTGACTGTCATTATTGAGGCGGCTGCTGAGGGTGTGGAGGACCATGTTCCACAGTAGAGATGCTAGCACCCCTCCCTGTGAACACCCCTCGTAACCAAGTCTCTTATATTCACATCTTCTACACTTATGTTTACTGCTCGCTTTGAAAGCATGTTATGTATCCACCCACTAACCATCTATGAACTATTCCAGTTGGTTAGTGGGGGATATAAGTTTATCAAAACCACCTTCTATGTCTATAAAAATACCCAAGACGGACTCCTCATTGTCCAGGGATCTCTCTATCCGGCCAGCAACTAGATGATAGGCTGAATCAGTACATCTGCCTGGGGTGTATGCATGTTGGTTTGGTTATAGTGGTGTTGTTGTAATCACCGCATCCATTTTGCTTCAAATTTGAAATCTACTGCAACCAACACATGTCATATTTTAGTTTTATCGACATTTGTGAGCTTGTGTCATTGAATTTTGGAGTTCCTAATCAATATTGCTTATTTTTTCATTTGATCTCTACGTTCCGAGCCTCTCTTTGATTGCTGACCTAGTCGTTCACTTATCTTTCCCATTTGATCTCTATGTTCAGAGCCTATCTTTGACTGCTGACCTAGTGAGCATTCACTTCTAAATAACCGCATCATGAGGTTACAGAGCAAATAAACTGATACTTATGATGGTAATTTACTAAATAATAGAGGTAGGGGAAGACCAACGGTAAGGTAGAAGCTCTAAATGAAGGAACTAAAGTATTTAAGAACAAAAACAGGACAACAACGGCTAGAACAGAATCTTACATTTTACCAACCTCAGAAAAGCAGATCTTAAAAGTAATATCGTGAAAAAGATAGGACGAGTGAAATGAGAATGCTTTTTGGCAAGAGCAGAAAAAAAACAATTGAATGAATTCTTTGCAGTACTTGAACATAAACGTTGATAGTTTGGCCAGAGTTTAACAATACCAATGAACTATTTATTTAATGGAATATTTTAAATTGTTATCTATACAAGGTGTTCCTAAACATCGTGTCATAATTGAAGGAGGTAATTCCTCTTGGCTCATATTTTGAAGTTCATATAAACATGTGTCCTAAATTGCTTTGTTTCGAATTTTCAAAAATAATTAGTTTTTCATCAATATCACAAATACTCTTTTGCCGATTTTGATGAAATTTGGTAGAAATTATTCAATCTGATTCCATGAAAAATGCTATAATTTGTTTGCATAGCCCACTTGACATTTTGTTCATTTTAAGATTTTGTGCAGGCCCTGGACTTCCATTCTCGAATATGTGATTAGGAATATGAAGCGAACGTTTAACAAAAATTACTTTTTTTTGAGATTATCAGCGTAGGTTATGTTAGCAAATTTTCAGAAAATTTTAAGTCATTAAATATTTTTTTGGATCGAAGAGCCATTATTGGCGTGCAATCAGTTTTTATTTTTATCTCGATAAAAACACGAAAAATAGAAAAAGTTTAATAGACAAAAAATATGTGTTTTTGATTGACTAATTTACAAAAGAAAAAAAAAGTCGGTGACCTACTTTTTTTTCAAAAATATCAATTAAGTTGCAACTGGAATTAATAATTCAGATATAACTAGGTCAAAATTAGTCTTTTACTACAACAAATGAATCTGCCAAGTTTTATCAAAATCAGTCGAAGAGTTTTTATGGTATGAATGAAGAATTGATTATTTTAAATGTATCTTTGAAACAAAGCAATTTAGGACACATGTATATATAAACTTTTAGCCATAAATTGTGCCAAGGAGGTACCTCCTTCAATTATGACATGATGTTTAGGAACACCCTATATATTGTAATATTCTTATATAAAAATACATTACCTCCACAACGACAGCTGCACTTATTATCATAGCAATTAGAGTGTACTTCATATTGAAACTTTTTTAAATATTTTCATCTAAACACTAGTTTCCATCATGTGCAAGCCTATTTATAACTAATAATTGATTTAATCTTAGCATACGAATATAATCTATAAATAATGGTCATTTTATATGGATTCTAAAATTGTAATAATAGAGATTTAATGCAGGATACGAGGATTTATTTTAGGTTATTGTAGCGTGAAAATCATTTAAAAATCGTTAAAAATTTATTTTCTGCTCATGTGAATTAAAACATTTTTTTATCTAAATACCGTTTGTAGTTAATAATCGAAGAGGTTGCTATATTTCTTGGTTTTCGTATCCTTTCAGATTATTTCTATTCTTTTTTTTTTCTTCTTCTTCTTCTTTGAGAAAAATTCTGAACCGTGTGGGAGTCCACTAAATAACTCCGTGTATTGCCTAGGGAAGCCTGAACTGTCCCTAGGGATATTGCATCTACCATCTCTAGCGGTATTTCTTTACAGTTCCTGACGTCTATTTCTTTCTTTGTACTCCCTTTCTTCTAGTTCTCTGTTTTTCTCCTGCATTTACGGTTTTTGGGGGTTAAAGGAAGGCCCAAGATATTTTGTAGTTCGGATCTTAGTGACTACCATCTAGGATATTTAAATATTATGTGTTAAGGAGTGTCTTTTTCGTGGCAGTACAAACGGGTGCTATCTTCTGTTTCACCAAAGTATATTAACCGTTCAGTAGCGACAGCTGGGGAACCGAATTCTAGAGTGTCGACGCGAAATAGAGAGGCGAGACGTCTTCTAAAGACGTAAACAACCCCTTTCACTTTAGTCCGGCGCTGATATAGGAATTCGTTGTTGTGGATTTATTAGTGCTCTTTTATTTAACACTGACTTCCATATTGTTGTATGAATAACTTGTCAGATACCTCTGTCAAACACTTTAAACGTGAATTAAAAGTTTTGAGTAACGGGGCGCATTATTAGTCAAAAATTGTATTCAGCGAGATGTTTAAACAACGCGAAATTTAAAGTTTGAGACAACTCGATTATTAAATAAGAAGGTCCATAAGTAATAATTGTCAAAAAACAAAACCCTGTGCACCTACCAATTTTCAAGTCTCTAGCTCATCTGGACGTAGGTAAAAAAATTTAAATTTATCAATAGTGATATATATTTGTATATTTACTACATAAGTTAAATACTCATAAATATAAAACTGCCTAATGACCAAACCTTTATTATAAATGTAAACTACAAAAGATTTTTACTTCAAATTACGTCGAGCAGTGTAAACATCACGTTCAAGACCAGTTCATAATTCGAGTAGTGTTTTACTGTGTCGTTCCGTCAATAATGTCAAAAGAGAGAGAAAGAAAATTTGCACCACCCAAGATCAAAGGCACCGACGCTTTATGTCGCTACTGGTTTTACAATGGGTTTCACAGAGTTAGAGAGAGAGAGAGAGAGATGCTTTATTGTCGTAAAAAAATTTACAAAAATTTTATAGACAAAGCGTGTAACTTAAATACTAAACATATTATAAAAATAACTAAACAGCAGAAAAAACAAACAGAAACAAACAGAAACAAACAGACAAAATAGGAATAACAATTGCAATGGATATGCAATATCCGTCATTATAATTATTCTAATTTAATTTTTAAATTTAAATTTAAATTTAAACTTTAATATTTAATTATTTAATTAATGCCATTGTATGTGGAACTCAAATGTCTAAGGTACGTTACGTTAGTTCAAGGATAGAATCCTGCGAAGCACCCTGTGATATATTCAGTGATTCTCGGGTATTATTCCTAATATACAACCATTTGTCACTTGATTTTCAATAATTAGGCATTCAAAAGACCTGTCAAAATGCTGCCAGTGCACATACTTCAATTTTTTGTGTGCCAGTGGGAACTGACAGTTTAGATATGGCAACCCTGTGGGCCTGTTGTCATTTACAGGGTCAACGATACGTATATAGTTATATAGATTGCTCAAAGCAAGTCGTTTGCGAGCGGCCACATTGGCTGGTAAGTGTTCATTAATTTAAATCGGTTTAGCAAAAATGTGTTTTAAAACCATTTTCCAGCCTTTGAATATTTAAAAAAAATAATTGCCTACATTTTTACTTCAAGGCATAAACTATTTCATATTTTAGTGATTGCTAATACATCAATGCAATTTAACGATGACTCTTGACAAGTTTATTGAAGATCCTAGAGAAAATTATGTTTGTTTAGTTCTCTAACAATGGATATGAAAAAGAAAAGTAATAGATTTCTTCACAAAGAACTTGCTTTTATCGCAGTAATTATTTTTTAGTTGCAGTTTCCTCTGTAATATTATTTTCAGAATTCATGCTGTTTAACGTATAGTTTTAATTATTTTTTATAAATAATTATTTTATAATAGAGACGGTCTATTTATTATTTGCTTTCAGTAAAATTATTTTTATGTCCTACAGAGCCAGCTTTTAACTATAGCTACAACTAACGTCATAGGAACGTCAGTGGGCTGTAACAAAATGACGTGAGCTGTACTTTACATCTTTGGTGAAAATTGTGTAATAGATAACCAATAAATGACGTCGCTGTAACGTCGCTACCTCAGTTTCTAACTCATCATGTTAATTAATACTATTGATAAATTCAAGAATATGTCTGATTGACACTTTCTCTATTATTTCGGGTTCCAGATATTTAGGTGACTTCTAAGGCCTCATTGTCTTAATTTCGTTTCTGCTAAGGTTTAGCAGTTGATGTTATCTGCTCCTGAATGGACCCTTTATGAATATTCTAAGCTTCCTGGCTACAGGAAGCTTCAACAAGAGCTTATAATTTTCTTTTTATACCCGTTCATAGGCACATGTTAATATGAATTACCACATAAGGGTTCTGGATCAATTAGCGTTATTCAGCATCCTTCCTGGTTATCTTATCTATCTCTAAAAGGGTCATTTAGCATAATCTGGGCACAGGTATTTATTGCTATTACTTCAGCTTGAAAAACTGTTACCACTGATCCCAGGTTTAGACTAATGGTAAATCCCAGCTTCTGTACTGTTTTATCCTTAGTCTTAGTATTTTATGTTGGTTTTGAATAGACGCTCTTATTTTTTATCTTGTTGCAAGATTTGTAGGATTAGCAAGACTTTTTTTGAGCATTACTCAGATATTTTCACTCATAGTTGATATTGTCTCAGAGTTAAGAAATTTAATTTGTAAATAAGATGTATTAATTTACATAAATAATGGACAATCTAAAATCATAAAATTTAAATTATCATCTTTGGGATTAGTATTATTTATCATAAATGGCTCAACCCATAATATTATCATTATTATCGCATATACGTACAAAACATATTTAACAATAAAGTTGTAGAGTTATAAATTATACCTATATATTTTTTAATATATCATGAAAAATACAATGAAGTGCGGCAGCTAAAGAATTAATCTCTTTTCTAAATAAACACTCTGTATGAGAACATGCGTAGTCTAAAGTAAGTAGTTTCCAACTTACCTATTTACTTTAGGCGCATGTAGTATAGTTAGAAACTTATATTCCAACCAAAAGGATCTTTAATTGGCCCAACTTTCATTGTGAAAAAAGACTCAAACAATTTTCAATTTTCCCTAATATTTTTATGCTTTTACTATTTATTTCTTTTATTTCAGGCTGGCTACTCTAGTTATTTGTCATCGGTTGTAAGAAAATGTAAAAGAGAATCCGGAGTAGGCGATGAGCTTATACATTTGAGCATGATGGGCAAATTTAAGCCAGACATTGATTTTAAAGAATATCTATACTGTTTTTCCAAAAAAGTGGGACTTATGAACTATGACAACTCAATGAAAAATGACAAGTAAGCAAAAAATTTGTAAATATCTCGAATTATGATTGTAAATAGTAGTTTTTTTAAGTGGTTGCTCCCGTAGTGATTATCATCAAAATAAACTAGAACACTTATATCTGTTATTTTTATTTGTACACAGTCAACCGAACAAGTGATATATTCGTACTAATTTGACTGTATTATTAATGAAAAAGTCATTAAATAATAAATTCAGTTACAATAATTCGTGGGTGCGCGTGCAAAAGAGAAGTCAAAATTTGTGTATCCGAGATAATGCGCAAAACATGGTCAACAAAAAATGGAAGATATCCACTAAAATTAAAAATATTGTAACTCCGACTTTCAAAATTTCATTACTGACAACTCCCTTTTCACTAGAACAATATAACAAAAAATTAATAATTTTACAATATTTCCAATATTTTATTCATCAATAAACTTTAGATATAGAATAATTACAAATCTTGTTCATTATCGTTATCATCTTCATCAGAATAGGCGTCTGCAGCATTTCGTTCAGTTATAGGATTGTGATAGAAATCCCACCAAATACGGGACATGTAAGGTAGGAGTTCTATGAGGTTTTTTTCTTTTCAACTCTTATTGGTACCGGTCCATCACAGCAGTTTTTAGGTCTTAATAATATATAACTTTTCATTTTCCTTTGAAACTGTTTAAAATGATTTCACAGTCACAAGTGAAGTTTTATATTGCAATATTCCCAATTATTCTTTATCATATCGTAACGAGCATAAGTCTCTCCAAGTTTCTCCACATGCACTTATTTTTCGATTTACTAATTGACGTTTTAGAAGATCTGCAAAGTCCATAAATTCTTCCGATATCATTTCAGTGACTTTGAATGGTTTCTTCTCTCCCGACTGACGTACTAGCTGAACCCAGTCTGAGAATGTTCTATTGGAAAATTATTTTTTCATTTTTTTGAATATGCTATAGTCTGTATCACATTCCATGTGTGTATGATCTGCCAAACGAAACTTATGGTCAATAGTTTTTAGAGTGAAGAGCTACCAGATAGATTGCTGCAATGTAACTATTCTTATTTTGCCCCCCACAAGTATCTGAGTACATTGTTACATGTTGAACGTTTTTGTCTTAGTCATTAACCAGATATTTATAGAGGCATGAACCAATGTTGTTTCCACCTCTCTTAGCAACTCATTCATGTTGTATACAAGGATTTCATTTCAAAACTAGCCACCCAAAATAACTTTTAAAATATCTTTAAAACAAAAAAACAAAAAGACACGTTAATTTATATTTACGGGGGGACACATTTTACAAGTATCTGTAACCGTGCAGTTTCATCCCCTAAGCGGTGGTGAATATCACTTCTAAAATTTTAAATAGAAAGGGGTATCATGTGATAGCTCTTCTTAAAGGTCTCTTTTTTCCAATCTTTTGACACATTATTTTTTTAAATCGGATTAATTTTTCACCAAGTTATAACCTAGAAACTGGAAAAAAGTTAAAATATTGAATTACAATGCATGAGTATAAATACCGAGATACACAAGTTAGCAAAAAGCCTTAAATGTTTTTTGCGTAAGATATTTTTGACCGTAAATTAAAACAATTTATTATTAGTAGATTATTGGTTTCGTTGTGTACTGACAATTTAATTTTGACAATGGTTTATTCTTTACAAGAAAGAATTGAAATAATCTTTATTTATGGTGAAGAACAACGCTGTGCACGGAGAACTGCTAGTGTTTTTAATCAGAGACATCCCGATAAAAATGTTGGGCATCAGTATGTGTTGGATTTAGTTCATAAATTTCAAGGAACTGGAAGTGTGTGCAATAAAACTGTAAGGAATCGTAGAGTTTTAACTGAAGCTGCACAAGTTGAGATTTTAGGTCATTTTGCCATGGAACCTCAAACATCAATACCAAAAGTCTCCATATTAACAAATATTTCCGTTGGCTCTGTGCATAAAACGTTACTGCTAAATAAATTATTTCCTTACAAAATATAGCTTTTACAACAGCTTGCTGAAGATGATTATGACAGAAGATTAGAATTTTGCAAATTAATGACACAAAGGGCAAATGAAGACCATAATTTTATTAAAAATATTTGTTTTACTGACGAGGCAGGTTTCTTTTTAAATGGATTTGTCAATAAACATAATTGTAGGTACTGGGACAATACAAATCCACATGTTTTTCGGGAAAAGCACAGCCAATATCCTCAGAAAATCAACGTATGGGCCGGAATTCTTGGTAATAAAATTATTGGGGAATTGTATTTGAACTTATTAGAAAATCTGATAAATCCTCTTATAACCGAATCCTTATAAAACCAAATAGATCAAGATGGAAATTTGTTACTAGACAAAGAAAACCTATTTTTTCAACAGGACGGAGCACCTCCACATTATGCCTTGCCTGTACGAAATTGGCTTAATGAGACATTTCCAGATAAATGGATCGGAAGAAGGGGCGCCATAGAATGGCCAGCGAGATCACCCGACCTAACGCCCCTTGACTTTTTTTATGGGGACATCTAAAAACTGTGGTCTATAAAACTCAACCTCGCCATATTCCTGAACTTAGACGTAGAATAGTAGAGGAGTGTGAGCGGATTACACCAGAGACGCTTCAAAAAGTGCGGGATGAATTCGAGCTGCGACTTTACCATTGCCTTGCCAACAATGGCGGACATTGTAATTCTTACGCAAATAAAATATTAATCATGTAAATACAATGTAAATAATAATTATTTTAATTTAAAAGGTTAAAATGGCATAACTTGGTGAAAAATTAATCCGATTTAAAAAAATAATCTGTCAAAGGATTGGAAAAAAAGAGACCTTTAAGAAGAGCTATCACATGATACCCCTTTCTATTTAAAATTTTAGAAGTGATATTCACCACCGCTTAGGGGATGAAACTGCACGGTTACAGATACTTGTAAAATGTGTCCCCCCGTAAATATAAATTAACGTGTTTTTTTGTTTTAAAGATATTTTAAAAGTTATTTTGGGTGGCTAGTTTTGAAATGAAATCCCTGTATAACAATAGGCTTGTCCGGAATCACAGTCATCTACAGTAAAGTTAAATGTCCATAACTGTCTTTTATAAAATACCAGAGAACTTTGTACAATTGGTGTTGGAAGGCACTGTTGCATATCAAACGTGATAGTTTGTCGACTTGGATCATTATTTGATAAATCTTTGTCATTGACTTTAGATTTATATGCGTAATCTCCTTTAATATGATGTAAGTCTAGGTGTTCTTTCAGTGTTGTTTTGTCCACCTCCAAGTCAATTTCTCTAGCAAGCTTATCGCATGTTTGACAAGTATCTTTGTTAGGCTGTTTAATCTTTATGTCTATATTGTAAAACTCTTTATCGAATATTTTACGAGATACATAAATATGTATAGACAGTATATGAGTCAATTTCATCGTCAGTTTTTCTCTTCGCAAGAGCATAGGTTCCTATCAAATCGTTGTGAACAATGTCTAAAGTATTCAATCGCTTTTTTTTAATTACGTTTTCCATAAACTTGTTTGTTTCTTCGAATGTTTGCAAATTGGGATATTTTTTCCATGTACCTGGAGATGAAAGTAAATAGTAATATCCCTAGTGTGTTGTTTATCAGAATCATTATATCGCTTTCTCGTAGTCTTCTTGTCCTTAATTTCGATTAAGCTGGCAATATAGGATACCTTCCTGTTATAATCATTAATATCCCAATATGCACAAAAAATTTTTTTCTGTCATCTTGTGTTACTTTTTCTGTACACTTTTTCCTTTCAAGGTAATATAAGACTTTCCTATATTTCGTTTAATTTTCCTTTCGGTTCTAGTAGTTCCAGTATCTCCTTTTAATTTACGTTTGTGTCCTCTATTCACTCTTGATCTTTTGTCAACTTCATGTGCACTAGTACTTGGAGAAGGGTGATTTGTTTGGCTACCAGTAGGTTTTCTGGAGAATATTCGTGGCTGTGGATCCGAATCTACAGCACGATTATAAGAGTTATCAGACATCTCAAAATTAGGATCCTTAACACTAGCGTCTGAATCCATATCAAAATCCACATTTATTTTTTCTGCAATAGGGACCGGACCGTGCGTGAAATATAGAAGCAGCACTACTGCCTCTAGTGTTTAATTTTAGAATTAAATGGGGTAAACATTACAAGTAAATAATAAAGCTTATTTTTTAAAGTATTAAATTTAGTTAAATATAGATACCGGCCTGTAACAAACAATAGTGTACATGGTCAAAATGGTATAAAATATGAAAAATTATTAAAATCTGGACATGTATATGTTACGGTCAAAGATGATATTTCGGTCTTTACCGATATTGGCCGGTCATTGTCGTAAATCTCCTATTTGATTGGGCATAATTGATAATAACCGGCCAATAACGTAAACATCCGCTTACATTGGACAATGTTGATAAACTATAAATGACATAGCTTTTTTACGACTCTTCCTGGGCGTTATCGTTAGCGCCCACTTATGTGTGGGCCGCAAACCGCAACGATTTGGATTTGATTGTTAACATCGCTATTTTCTGGCTTTCCGTGCGGGCGATTGATTGGATATTTCTTTCATTATTTGTACATCATAATTCTAACCTAACTTCATTTCAGATGATGGAATGGAAGACTTAAGTATTTTTCTGTAGTATTTTATAAACCTCAGAAGCAAATTTCACATATATGAAAAAAAAAATAATAATAATAATGCCGTGACAACAAGAAGACAAAGCAATGACTTCTTGTAGGGTGGCGACTTCGCCGCTACCAGAAAATTTGAATCCATACCTGGCTACACCGACTGGCATAAACACCAACGGCCTGGACACAGCTCACCTACTCTGTCAAAAGGAGACCAATGTACAAATAAAGCGCGTACATCCGATGTACTGCTAATCACTTTTAAAAGTCACAGTACCAACACTACCAACTTAATTCTTTAAAATCAACTTCATCAACTTATTGATAGTCAAATGTCATTAATGGCCGGACAAAGAGCAAAAAATAATATATTTTCAACATTGTCCACTTATTGATGGTCAATGTCGTTAATGGCTGGACAAATATGCAAACAAAAAATATTATCAACATTGTCCACGATTAATGGGCATTTTCGTTACTGCCCAGATAAAACGATATTGGCCAGCAAATATGGCTGCTGACGTTAGTGTCCGGTCAATATCATCAATGCCCAATATACAATACTGCCCGTAACATATATATATTTTGAGCAAAAAGATTTAAATGGCTAAGTATCAATAAATTGTAAAATTGTACCTCAAGCAAGTGTATCCAATGTCAAAATATCGGCATTTGGTAACACTGAATTTAAAAGTATTACAATAACATTTAAATAATGTAAATTAATAAAAATTGAGAATAATAATTCTTTTTAGCTTTATGTTAGTAGAAATGTCATTCATCCACATATAGGTACATAATTATATAGATTCTCACCCATCTGTATAAAAGATTACGAAAAGAGGGTTGCAATATGCACTGTAATTGCCTTTTTTAGTGCCCACTAAATAGAGCCGTTCTAGCCCAAATGTATTTTAAAATAAAATTTCAGCATTTTAATCCTTTGAAAAAAAAAATAATTAAAGTTTTACTTTATGACACGGTATTATGTATTTTGAAAGTTGAGTTTCCATGTAGTTAAAAAATACTAAGAGACCTAAACAATTTTTAACAGATAGATGTAAATAATTTTAGACCTCTCTCATTTCAGAAATAACACTATATAAAACACATAATTGCAATATATGTAATACAACTTTGATAAGAGTTGTAGTTAGATACTTATCTATTATTCTGAGTAAGGTTTAATGGTAATGTTACTAAAAATTTTTAAAGTTTATTGCAATCTCTTTTAACAGTACATAATTGCAATGTATTAATTACGATTTGTTTAATTTAGTGATAAATGAGAAATATTTAATAAATTGTAAATAGGGCCATGATATTTTTGTCAAATTGGACATTCTATTTTATTATATTAATTATATAAAATGTTTATTTAAATATCTAAAAATCTTAATGACAAGAAAGCACTAAAGATTCTAATTTCTAAACCGGTTCTGTAAATGATTTGTTTACAACTAAGTGCTCAAAATTGATACAAGCTAGATCAAAAGAAAACTATGTCCAGTGAAATACGCTTTTCCTCGTCTGATTTACATATGGATAAGCAATCTATGTAATTATGTATATCATTGGGTGTGATAAAATTTCTTTTTCTACGACCACTTAGGAAGTGACACATATCACACTATATAGTCCTATGAAAAGTGCCCTATATCACACGCGTATGAATAAGAATTTACTTTCCAGCCGTGTGCGAATATGCTACTTTCCACATCAGCTGTCACAAAATGTCAAACGCATCATTTCTATTTTGATCTATGTAATGTCCATATAAAATCGATATGATTGTTAAATTATTGAAATTGTTGTAAATTAGATCCTAACATCCTAACAATTATTATTAAAATAATTTTAAAATAACTAAGTTATGTTTGCTTTTTATTCTGGTTAAACACATAACCGATTAGATAATTCAATTGACGCAAGGCATATTAGCTCAGATAGTAGAGTATCAAACTTTATCAACTTTGCCATTTGAGACCTGGCGAGCGACCGCGTTCAAATCCTTGTGGGGGCAGATTTTTTTTTGATTTTTTTTTTATTCTTTTTTTTGTTTAGAAAATATGAAAATAGAATAAATACGATTATTGTTGATTATTTTTTTAAATACATTTTAATTATTAAAATAATAACCTGATTTTTACATTTTTTTATGAAATTATTTTGAGGTAGTAGGAAAAATATTGTACATCACTTCTGTGAAAAGTGATTTTCCACACTCGTGTGATAGTCGCACTCGGCTTGTGTCTCGTGCGATAATATTTCCCACTCATGTGAAAAATTTCATTTTCCACACTCGTAATGTAATAAACTATTACTATCGAATCAAATCCAGGTTTACAAAGTGATGTGTTTGTACATCCACGGATGCAACAAGCTTTTTCGATAATGATATTACGAATATAATTCGACTTTATTTAATTAATAATTACTAAACAATAAATTCCGTATAAAAAATTAATAAATCTCCCCATAAAGTTCACAGTTTTGTCACCAGTTGGCGTTAAAGTCAAGACGCACGGTCCCTATATGATCCTTTAATGATGATACATCACTGGAATCTAAACAAAACTAATATTACATTGCCTTCATATTATCTAGAGATATATACCTTCATCTTCTTGTTGTTGGATTTTATTTCTAATATTATCAGTTGTTGTTGAGACTGAAGAAGGTTAAACTGGATTGTCGCCTGAAAAAAGTATTTTTTCAAGTTCTGTGAAATAATAATGTAAATAGGTACCGTATCATTATTAGAAACATCTTCCAAATTATTGCATTGTTCGTCGGTGTGCGTCATGATATGAAGAGCTTTAATAGAATCTAAAACAAAATAATTATAGGCATTATGTTTATTTCACTCTAAAACTAACCCTGCAAAAGTACTGTGAATATTAATGCAAATACGGTTATTGTTATTATAGGGTGCATGGTAACAATATTCTACCAACACTTCTGTTATCTCCTTTTATGAGAAGATACTTGAATCAATTGAACAGAGCGAAAGTCCTGGAAGTTTTTGTGATCACAGCAGGTATTTCGAATGTGGTATTAGAAGTATTCAAAATAAATGGTTTAAATCCTATATTGAAGACAGAGTCCAAACAGTTTAATTTAAAATTAATTATCCAATTTTTTCACGGAAACTGATAAACAATGTGGGGGTACCTCAGGAGTCGATGCTAGTTCCCATATCGTTTACTATCTATATAAATAAACTTTTTGAGCTACTTTTTAAGGTATTTACAATAGTATATGAAGATGACTTATTCTTTCTTTTCCCAAATTCATCAAATATTGCAAAGAAAAATAGATATTACACTTAAATCGTTTTCTGAATGGTGCACTATTTAACATTTCTACCACAAAATGCATTATGCTTCCACTCTTACCAGAACACACAGTCACCTACTTTTGATTTCAGTAAAAATAAAATTAAAATAAATAAAGTTAACTCTAAAAATCTTTTAGGAATAACCATACATATCAAAGTCTATTGCGGAAATCTGTCATCTTCATTAAACTTAACTCTCATACATGTTCTAAAATTGGAATCTGCCATAAAAGTCATCTCTTTTACCACGTCTATGATTTTGCTACTCCTAGAAGACATTGTAACCAGGGCTGGTATATCTAAGGGGGTCGCGACATAGGAGTCCATTTTGGACGCCATTTTTTTCGAAATAGTAGTCACATAGTAGTCGCCATTGATCTGGCAACGTGGCAGCTTGTAGTCGGCAGGTTTACCAATATAAGAAAAAAAATCAATGTCATTTTTTAAATGATATTTCCATTATAAAATGCCCATATTTTTTAGGATAAAATATTTCAATTTAATAAATTATTAATCTCAGATGTACATAGAATACGTCGGGAAAAGTAGATCACTTTCAATTTTGTGCTGTTTTGGTTTTATTTATTTTAAAAGGTAATTGAAGAGATGAAGACAATTTTCTTATAGATGATGCATAACAAATTATTGCTCCCTTTTTTAGAGCTCCAGTCCCTTAAGTCTATTTATTTTAGCTCTTTTTAAATTGTTGGTAGGTATTATTCACTTCATTTGTATGTTTTTAGTTAATTTTAATAATTTTGTGTAATATCTTGCGATTTGTTTTCTATACATTTTAGCATGTTTTTGTTGTCTACATCTCACAAAGGATGGCTTTGAAATACCTTAACAACAGAGGTACTTTCCTAAAACTGGGCGAAATTTGAAACTGAATACAGTTCTTAGAGAAAATCTCCAGTAAAAAATGTCTGCATGCAGAATAACAGTAGCATAGATTAACAAAGCTGACAAAAGAGTTGGACAAACCTTTGTCTAGCTTTTTTAATATTTCAGGACAATAGTGTTAACAGCAGACTACAACAAAAACATCCAAAGTTTAGTAATCAAGCAAAATATTCCGGTATCTCCAGAATTATAAACGTATGAAAACTATAATAGAAAACATGTATGGTTTCGAATAGAAAATTACCAAAATTAGCATATCTAGTGAATATTGTATTTAAAGAATATATTTTTATTCAAAACTTTTGTGCTTCTACTCCAATACTAACCATATAGAAGCATATGCATTTTATAGTATTTGCAAGATTCGGATCAAATGTACCCACAATTTATAAAGATTATTAAACTAAAATAAAACATTTCAAATAACACCTGCTTTTATGTTAAATATGTTTTTATTAAATACACAAATTAGTCTCAACCACACATTTTTTTTTTTGTTTTTACTTCTAGTGTAAACGTGACTACTAATTCAGTCTTTCAAGTTTATTATTTATATAGACCAGCTACTACAAAATATCTTATTGATGATAACTAATTCCTCTTTAATAATGGTTTTACATTTATTAACATTTTACAGCACTTTGTTTATATGAAACATCTATGTAACTCTTAATTAAATCACATTTAAATCAAGTAATTACATTTTCATATTCAACTTATGTATTCTTATTAGAAGTTGGTCACTTTTTTTACTTTGAATCTTTTGACTGTGGTAACAGTCCATTCACCAAACCACAAAGTCACTTAAAAATGTTGAAAGAGAATATCATAAAGGTAAAATTCCTTCTTCTATCGTGTTTTTCATGCAATTTTAGGTTGTAAACGTTTTGTTCAACACCTTTTTTACAATTTATCCCAAGCAACACTATGAAAGATTTAAATCCTGGATTTACAGCATTCAGTTTCGAGATGAGTGCAGTCACAATGTAGTTTAAGATATAATTTTCACATGAACACTTATTTACCACAGCACAAACGCATGTACCTATTCATGTAACATTAAAATAAAGTGGAAACAAATTGCATAATTTGGTATATAAAAAAGTACAAAATGTTTTTAGTTTTAATTCGACATTGGACTACGACTACGAGGAAAACAGTGGTTCATTCCACTTGTACCATATTGACATTATTATGCACGATGCTCGTTCAAACGAACATCAGAAAAGTGTTGCCAACTTAAGCTGACTACTATTTCCCCCCTAGCCTCAGTCACCCCCTCTTCCATTTACTGGGTCTATGTCGCGACCCCCTTAGATATACCAGCCCTGATTGTAACCCAATATTGTTTGTTAGTAAAGTTTACTGAACAACACAACAACACTTCGATAACAACACTACTATCATAACCTCATTATTTTCTTGTGCAAAAAGCGATATGTGTCTTGAATAATGGTGCGAAGTTAAGTCAGTTTTAACTCATTTTGCACGCTACAAAATTCTAAGCGCAGAACAGACATGTCATGTTTTGCCACTTAACCCTCTTTATACGCCGAGTTTTGATATTATACTGACATAACTCCTTTGACATATCACCATGCCACCTTTAAATTGATGCACTGAATTATCTCTTTATGCACAAAACACGAGGAAGCATTTTATTAATACTTTCTTGGCTTAACCTCAAATTCACTAAAAACCGACTTATCGCCCTTTACACGCGCGCCCGTGAATTTTGATTGACTATTTAAAGCTTTATTTATTTGATGTATAATGTTTTTGTTTGTTTGAAAGATCTTTAAACAAATTCAATGCCGTTTCAGTTATATTACCTGTTATGACTTATAACGATGAATATTTTGGCAACTCGAATAAATTAAATTAAAAAACGTGTTTCAAATACCAATTTGATGTTATCGATGAAATTTTAGAACATGTTTGAGAGTTAAGTTTAATGAAGATCACAGATTTCCACAATGGATTTCGTCAAAGGTATTCGTAAAAGATTTGTTGAGTCAACTTTATTTTTGTTTTAGTTTTACTGAAATCGAAAGTAGGTGACTGTGTGCTCTGATAAGAATGGAAGCATAATGCATTTTGTGATAGAGATGCTAAATAGTGCACCATTCAGAAAACAATTTAAGTGTAATATCCATTTTGCTTTGCAATATTTGATGAATTTGGGAAAATAAAGGATTAGTCATCTTCATACTATTTTAAATACCTTAAAAATTAGCTCAAAAAGTTCATTTATATAAATAGTAAACGATATGGGGACTAGCACCGACTCCTGAGGTACCCCCACATTGTTTATAAGTTTCCGTGAAAAAATTAAATAAATAATTTTAAATTAAACTGTTTGGAACCGATCTTCAATATAGAATTCAAACCATTTATTTTAAATACCTCTAATACCATAAAAGTAGATTTTATTTAAAAGAACATCATGTTGAATACATTTGAAATCTCTGCTGAGATCACATAAACGTCCTCCCGGGCTGTTGCTGTGTTCAATTGATTCAAGTATCTTCTCATAAAAGGAGATAACAGAACTGTTGGTAGAATATTGTTACCATGCACCATGTACCTGTTATAGGAAACGTACGAATTAAAGAAAAAGTGCAATGACACTTATCACTATACAGTGTGATGCTGTCGTCATAAGTAAAAGTTCGAATAAAAGAAGAAGAAAACAGTCTAAAAATATCCAAAACTGTAATTTAGTGTCAAGAAATATCTAGACGGTTTGAGAAGGTTCAGGGAGCTATATAATTCAATTATCTTTTATCTTGACGTCACAGGGAGTTTATTGATAGAAATTGTACGGTAATGTTCATTAATAAATCGAATTTACCAAAAACCAGCGTAACACTTGGCAACAGCGGTTGGATCCAAAACAAAAAATACCTGTGTACGAAACTGGCATGGATAATTCAGGTCCCCCAGAATGGTTTTTGAAGATGGAAGAAGAGAAGGAAATGCGCAGGAAAGCGAAAAAAGTGGAAAAGGAAAGGCAAGAAGAGGATAAGGAATTGCACAGAAAGAAGCAAGGGAAGGAAAAGGCGAAAAGAGAAGAAGGAAAGGTGCATGAAGGGGGAAGAAATAGTAAAGGTGGAGAGGCGTAAAAAAGCAGAGGTGGAAATTATAAATGGTTTGCTACATATCCAGAAAACCTTCAAGCAAAAGGTTGCTCAGCTTAAAATTCCAGTAGATCTTTAAGCATAACAACAAAAGATTTTAAAAACTAATTTAGAACAACAATAAGAGAATTTAAAACAACAAGAAAAGGATAGAGTAGAGTTGGAGAGGCAAATTAAAACTGAATAAGTTGAGTTAGAAAGAAGATTTCTTAGCCTAGCTGTGGGAAATAACATTGAAGTTGAAATGACTCCCTTGTCTTCTTTTATAACCGAATCAAGCCACATTTAAAACCCAGCTTCACAAAACGATACTAGTAAGAACATTAAGGCACCCACGTTTGACGATCAGACAACATGGGAAACATATCTACTCCAATTTGAAGCTTCAACCAGAGCCAATGGCTGGGCCGAAAAAGAGATGGCTGCTTCATTGATAGTGTCGCTGCGAAGACAGGCAGCGACCGTTTTACAGTTAAGGTAAACCCAGTTATTTCTCTCTCGGTTACGCCTTGGAGACAGCAGCATTTGAAACAGGTATTCTAAAGCCAGCAAAGTCAGATATATAATGAGAATCTACGGGAATTCGAAGCTCATCCACAGGCGTCCAAAGATTGTCAAGAACAAATCGACATACAGACATTCGTTAATTACCTACAAGCTGTGAAAATGTAGCGAGCTCTTCAGCTACACCATAAGACGCTGAGATCTTTTTGCGCAAAACTGAGAGAAATTAGATTTCAGGAAAGTGAAGAGGCTAATACTAAAACTATTTCCCAACCTAGTTCTCTCACAAATCTGAAACAACTTGCAATATATACAACGAAACAGCCAAAATAAAAGCAGAAGAATCTTTAATTGCAAAAGAATCAGACACCTTCAACGAATTGAGAATCGGGGAGTGAGGCCAGAAATTCACCTAGATCAACCTCCCGAAGCCCGTCACGAAATCTAACAAGAAAAAATTACAGCAGTTATGCTTCCTGATGAAGCCGATTACCCACTCCTAGCTGGCTTTCTAACAATAATCAGGAATTAGTGCTACAAAGAGGCCGTCTATATAGCAACGCAGACATTCTTTCCAGGCGACCCTGTTTAGAACGATAATGACGGTAGTGTAAATGGCTCAAAGAACGAGAGGAATCGATTAAAGAAGTTTGTCTTCACGCAATCACTATCAAGCCAGAGGACAACGAAGAGGAGATCACTGTTGAAAGCCTGAAAAAGGGAAAGAAAGACAATGATTTAAAGGTTATCCGAGAATGGCTCAGAAATAAAGTTAGACCTACGTGGCAAGAGATTGCCAAATATAGTGGAAATATTAAAAAGTACTGAACTTAGTGGAATTCCGTATCTTCACGATGGCCTATTGCACCGGATGTGAGAGAGCCCCGATTGAGTACATGTAGTCCGCCGATTGGCACTGCTGAAATCGTATGTCAGAAGTGTGTTGGAGCAGCTTCATAGCAGCCGTTCAGGTGGATATTCTGGTAGTAAAAGGCACGAGTTCGGGTCGATCGCCGACGGGATGTAGCAGATTGGAGTAAGAAATGTGATTTATGCAATGACAAAAAAGGACCTAAAACAAGAAGCCGAGGTAAAATGACACACTACCTTTCCGGAGAGCCTTTCGAACGAATCGCCATACGGTGGTCCAGATCCTTCCCCGTTGGCTCCAACCAGATCCCAGTAATTATAATATTCGGGACGAATATTTATAGAAGAGGAAGCAATGTTACCGTATAGCCTGCAGTAGCCTGCAGTAGCCTGCGACTGTTATAGGAAACGAACAGATAAAAGAAGAAGTGCAATGTCACTCATCCCCCTACATCATGAATAAAGGTACGAATAGAAGAAGAAGAAGAATAGTCTAGAAGTGTCATTAAGTGTCAAGAAACATCTGGACGCTTCGAGAGGGATAAGAAGGTACAAGGAACTATATACTATATGTTTTACGATAATGTTCATAGTAGTATATTGTAAAAGTTGAGTTGTAAATAAATTGAGTTTACCAAAAACCAGCGTATCAATATATTCTGGATCAATATATTTAGGATCCATGTTGGAATTACGTTATAACTTAATTTAAATTAAGATAATACATTAGTTGCATAAACATGTAATTTTAAAGGATATTGATATTACAGAAATTGGTCAATAATTGGAATTCCTTTTTTTATAGGCGAAACTTTTAGTATCTGACGCCTATAGGGAAATGTGCCCTCTTCTAATGATTTATTAATTGCGAAGTGAAATTCCTTTTATTAGTTTTCGAGGCGTCTTGTATTTAGCCGATTTTTTTTAATATTTTATTTTTTATTTAAATACTATTGAATCTACCCATTTATTTTTGTTTTTTTTTAGACTAGAGCATATGGCTGCTAACATTTTGGGTGACTACAGTTTAGCTGCTCATATTCGAGAAGATTGTGATAATACATTATACGATACTTTAAATACCGTATATTATACGTTTAAGTGTTATATTACTCGAATAAGAGAGGCTCTCCTTGATGACAGAATGACTTCTGAAGAAATAGAAATCGACCTAAGACCGTACAGGAAGAGGCATCATCGTTATTAGTGTAAAGCTTTGAAACAAAAATAAATATACCTAAAACACTCTAATTGTTGTTGTTTTTAAATAGTTGTAGATTTAATGAACATTGTTAGAAATATTACACCAGCAATGAGGAATAAGAGTTTCCGAATGATTTTCTACTAATTTTTTATCGCAAACTTTTTTCATTATATCCTTTTTCTGTTGAATTTTGCAGATTGGTATAATGCAGCGGTACACAGAATAACATTTTTATATTGTCAAAACTTAATTTGAAAATGCGTATTCCGTAAAATGACAACAGCTTATATAGGAGTTAAAGCTATATTATAAAATTTTTGTTTTATTTATTATCGACATTCAGAAATTCTTGCTTAAATGCTCTGTAGGTACTAACAAGAATAGTAATGAAATAATAAAACTAACTAAATGCATTTTATAGTAACTGTTAAAGGTTATTATTGTCTTTATTTGGGTAGAAAACCTTCATAAAAAAGGCTAATTCATACCAAAAACCATTAACATCTTAAAAAAACAGCGAAAATCCAACTGTACCGCACTGCAATTAAATGAATAAAAAAATACAGAAGAAGCGTAGAAGATTAAATATTTTATGTTTCTATAAGATTCCGAGTTGTAACTCAAGCTTAAAAATGGTCTGTTAAAAAAGAATTGGCTGGTAGAAGACCGACAATTGGAACGATTTATTGGAGCTAAGATATGCTCAGATACTTCAGGGTGAATATATCAAGATATTGTAGCATATTCAAGGGCACTATAATTAGGAGCATACCAAATCAGGGGGTTTATAACCAAAGAGGTTAGAAAGGGTAGAGGTTAGGGGCGGTTTCTCCATTGGGTCATTTGTGCAGTGAATACCCAGTTCAATTTCATAAAGACACATTATTTTAAAATTACATAAATAACATAAAAATATAATTTTAATTTTAATATTTTTATTTTCATACGTGTTAATCTATATTTTTTGGTACATCATTGCTCTCTTGCTGATCGCGTCTCTGTGGCACAATATACCTAAGTATACCGTATCTGTGGCGCATTATGATGAGTGAGCCTAACACGAGTGAGACGATTTGGCGAATATATATATATATATATATATATATATATATATATATATATATATATATATATATATATATATATATATATATATCTTACTATAGATAGAGCGTCCGTACATTCTTAAATCGCATTCATTGGAGCGTCCAGGTATTTAGAGCGTCCGTATATAGACGCTCTAAGACGGTGCCCATTAAAAATTTTTCCAGAGGTCTATAATGACGTCAGAAACGTGCTGGCAAAATTTTTGAGAGACGCCAAAATGATGAAAAAATACATGAAAATAATACGGCTTGCGTATACTTTAGTTCAATACTATTGCTACCAGAGGCACTTGCAGCGCTGATGTATATAGAAAGTATACGATTTCCTTGATACCCATTCGATTCTAGAGCGTCCACTGACTTGGCATCGTTGCTTTGGAAGCTAATGTAAAATAAATTAAAGTTGATTTAATAATCTTAGTTGGCCTGGTAGAAGTCTTAGTATATTATAAAATTTCTCTCAAGAAGCCGTCCGTCCGTCATTTTTTGTGAGCGTTTAAAGGGGGTTGAAAATTCAAAAAATCGTAAATCAAAAACGAAACATATCAACATGAAGTTTTTTAGAAAAATCAAGCTCTATAAGAAGACAAAGGCTATTAATTAAAAAAGAAAACGAATAAAAATTGGAACTTTAAAGGGAGGGGGGTTGATTTGAAAAAAATATAAATCAAAATTGAAAAACAATATCAACTTTTTTAGGAAAAATCAAAGTCTATAAATCAAGCTCTATGAGGGGACACCGAAAATTGATTATGAAAAAAAATCTGATTAAAAATGGGGGATATAAGGGTGGGGGTGGAAACTTAAAAAAATATTATAAATCAAAATCGAAAAACAATATCAACTTGAAATTTTTAGGAAAAATCAATTTTAAGAAAAAATCAAGCTCTATAAGGGGAAGAAAGCCTATTGATTTTGAAAAAATCTGGTTAAAAGGTTTGAAGGGGGGTTGAAAATTCAAAAAAATCATAAATCAGAAACGAAAAACAACTTGATATGTTTAAGAAAAATCAAACTCTATAAGTAAACAAAGTCTGTTGATTATGAAAAAATCTAAAAAACAATGAGGGTTTAAGGGGGGTTAAAATATAAAAAATCATAAGTTAAAACAAAAACATGATAACAACATGAAGTTTTTAAGAAAAATCAAGCTCTATAAGAAGACAGGCTATTGATTAAAAAAAAACGATTAAAAATTAGGGATTTAAGGGGAAGGGGGGTGAAATTTAAAAAAAAAATAATAAATCAAAATTGAAAAACAATAACAACTTGAAATTTTTAAGAAAAATCAAAGTTTATAAGTTGGCGATGTCTAATGATTAAGAAACAAATTTTGATAAAAAATGGGTGGTTTATGAGGGGTTGAAACTTAAAAATCATAAATCAAAAACGAAGCATGATATCAACATGAAATTTTCAGAAAAATCAAGCTCTATAAGGGGACAAAGACTATTAATTAAAAAAAATACAATTAAAAATGTGTGAATTAAGGAAGGGGGAGGGGTTGAAACTTAAAAATAAATCATATATCACAATTGAAAAACAATATTAACTTGAACTTTAAAAAAAAATGAAACTCTATAAGTGGACAAAGCCTATTGATAAAAGTGTGGGATTTAAGAGGGGGTTAAAAAAATCATAAATCAAAAACGAAACATGATATCGACATGAAATTTTTAGGAAAATCAAGCTCTATAAGGGGACAAAGATCAATACGCGGTAAGTCATTAATATATATTAGAAATAGAACAGGGCCCAATACAAAACCCTGTGGAACTCCTCTTAAAATGGGAGCCAATTGTGACTCCACATTATCAAGAAACACCCCCTGTAATATGTTCGTCAGATATGAAAAAAATAAGGCAAGTTCCTTCCCCCTTATGCCATAGTACTCCATTTTTTCCAAAATAATATCAATGCTTACACAGTCGAAGGCCTTAGTGAGGTCACATAATACCGCAGTAGTACTCGAGCCCTCGTCAAAGCCACCGACTATGTAATCAATTACTTTAGCGACTGCTCCTATTGTAGATCTATGCCTTCTAAACCCAAATTGGGCTGGCGAGAATAAATTTTTATTTTCAAAATAGTTAACTAATTTCTCTTTTAGCTTTACTTCAAATATCTTACCGATAACAGGTGTAATGGCAATTGGCCTATAATTATCAGCATCATTAGAATCACCTTTTTTAAAAAGTGGCAATACCTTACTAATTTTAAGTTGGTTAGGCCAATTTCCTTCGATTATGCATTGGTTATATAAAATATTAAGTGGTTTAATGAGGGATTCTATAGAGGCCTTAATCATGGGACTACTGAGGCCATAGTAATCCGTGCATGGCGTATTTTTAATATGAAGTATAGCCTCTCTTACGTCAGATTCAGAGACTGGACCCATAAAGAACGAATACGGGGGCTTCGGTGCCATTTTAATAAAATCATTAGAGGAAATATTATTATCGTTTTCGATTATTTGAATAACCTTCTCTGCTACATTGAAGTCTTCAGATGTTAGATTCGATGTACTGGATGATTTGTTTTTGGATTTTCTTTCTGCGTTTACAATATTCCAGATTTTTTTATTTTTATTTTCTGATGCAGCTATTCTTTTATTGTAAGCGTTACGTTTCTCTAATCTAATTGAACTCCTATAGTTTTTGCGCGATTCAGAATATAGTCTTCAATCTTCTAACGAATTGTTTTTTTTTTAATCTAGATTTGTTTTGAAATACTTGATTTCGCTGTACCCGCAGTTCCTCATTAAACCACAAAATCTTTTTGTCACCACTGCGAATTTTTTTTATGGGAAAGCATAGATCTACAATAGGACATAGTAAATATTATATTACAAATCTCCTGGGAGCAGTAATTTCCAATTTCTAGTCCATGCCAACTAATTTCAGATAACTTTTCTGAGAACTGTAAAATTGTACGTTCATTAATAAATCTTTTGTTGACATAACTGGTATCACTTAAAATATTAAAGTCTTTTATCTCCAAAAATAAAGTCAAATGATCGGCTATGTCGGCATCAATGACTTTTGATATTATAACTTCCGGATTTATATTGGTAATAATATTGTCCAAACATGATTTAGAAGTGGGAGTTATTCTAGTTGGAACTGTGATGTAATGTTTCATACCATACATATTTAATATATTAATTAAATCAAGCGAATGCTCATTTAAACTATTAAAATCAACATTAAAATCAACTATAAAAATTAGGTTCTTAAATTTTTTATATAAATAATTAATTAAATTTAGAAAATACGTTTTGAATATTGATATGTCCCCATGGGAGGAGGATCTGTACACTGTTACTAAGGCATAATTTTTATTTATCAATTCTACACCACAGAATTCTGCATGAAAACGCTGGCAAAATTTTGCAACGTCAATAACTTTTAATGAAATATTATTCTTAGAAAAAAACAATAATAATAATAATTAAAAACAATCAGAATTAAATTACAATCAATATTGCATAACTAAATTATTCACTTTCTGCCGCACTCTCTGCGCTACCGAAATGATAAATTAACGCTCTGCAGGTCTATCGTTATGTATCAAAATATATCTTTAACACAGTTAAACAAAAACTTAAACTGCCTATCATTTAAATATATGACAACACCGCAAAGCGCTAATTGACGCCACAAAAGCGGTCAAATATACGTAAATTTGAATATTGGTGACGCTGCAATGTGTATCAATTGAAATGACGCCCAGGTGTCGATAAAGTAAAAGTAACGATTTGTGTTTTCCTTTCAATTTAATGTTATCCGCCTAATTTAAGCTGCTTCTTCGAACAGCAACGAGTATATATGTCTAAAATAAGTAGATCAAGGGTAAACAGACATGGGCGCTTTAAAGCGCATCTTTATCGGGACGCTTCAATGATACAGAGATGTATATATATATATATATATATATATATATATATATATATATATATATATAGCTAAAAAGAGAAGACAACACGCCAACAGATCAATATATATATTGTTAGGATATCTATTTTATTCAAAAAATTTTAAAACTACTTAATTAAACATTTTTTGTATTCATGTCTATATAAAAAAAATATCATGAATTGGGACACCTTATATCATGCCAACATGACAATACATATGGGAAGTTTGTCCTGATTGGTTTTAAATTTAAAAGGTATTACATAAAACGGATAAAGTAAAATTTTTAATTTATCAATTAAGTAATAACCAAATATTATTTATTATTTGTAGAAGATCATCCTGTATGATTGATTTTGATGAGATTTGGACAGTATTGTCAAGTTTGACATAAGTGATATTTGAAATAATATTGTAGAGCTATATTAATAAAGCTTATTCGAGCTAATACACTCATATTTTATTACAATGGCGCAGTCAAGTGAAAACATTATCCGAATCGACTATGAGGAGACCGCAGGTGAAAAAGAAAGAGACCAGAACATAATTTTTGGAAAGAACGAGCTAGACAAAATGATGTCGAAGTGGCTGTCAATAAAAACTAGACCGGAGATGGTGAAAATACCGATGTTTGATGGTTTGGGCGAGAATCCACTGGCCTGGATGAACTCATATGAGTTTGCATGTCTTTCGAATGAATGAAATTCAACAGCTGAGAAGATCTTCCACCTGAGAGGTCAACTAACAGGCGTAGCACTAAGTTGGTATGAAGAAAAGGTTCAGATCACAGCAATGAATGAGTTTCAGTGGGAGGAATAGAAGAAGGAGTTCATCGAAACATTCGATGAAAATTACATTGTTAAATGGGAAAAGGCATTGGCAATAAAATATCATTATGGAAATATATTAGAATATTTTTTCGAAAAGCAAAGGTTACTTAAATGGGCAGATGATACCATTTCTGAAAGATCTTTGATAGCTTTAGTTATTTTGGGACTTCCTACAAGGCAGCTCAGTGGTAAAAATTCGAAGCAGGAGTTACTACAAAATTTAAAATATTTAAAGATTGAGAAATTCTGCAGTGCTCCAGGTTATCAGGAGAACGGATTGCCAAAGAATACTCAAACACATTTCAAAAAGAATCACACGTGGAAGCCAGTAGAAAAAAGGGACACTAATAGAAGAACAGAAGAGGAACAAGGAGCAGGTTTGAAGGACAATTTTTCTAGAAACAATGAAATAGTTAACAATGATGTTGATGAGAAAGAAATACAGTATTTTGAAAATTATTCGAATTTTTCTTACAATTTTAATATTTCAATAGAAAATAATGAAAATGTTATACCTGTATTAGTATATGATATAAAACTAAAGGCTTTGTTAGACACTGGTTCAGAACTAGATATAATTAATGAAAAAGTAGTTGATAGGTATAAATTTCCAAAATTTAAGAAAAATGTCAGTATCAGAAGTCTAGCGGGAATAACAAGATGCTCTTATGAGTCAAGAATCCAGAATAATATAAATGGGAACGAAAAAGAAATAAATCCTGTTATTGTTGAAGATATGTTATTTGACATGATAATAGGTCGAAAAACCCTAAATAATTTGGAGATTTTTCATAATAAAGTAAAACATCTTTTATCTGAAGAGAGTATAAGAAAATCATTCCCAAATGTTTTAAAATATAATGATAGTAACCACAGTAATTATAGTACAAATTTCGATTTAAAAGAATGTGCAAAAATTGTAAGATTAAAACCATATAGACATTCAATAGAAAAGAAGAACTGGATTAAAGAAAAAATTAAAGAATTAATTGAAAGACACATTATTACAAAATCTGATTCTCCGTATGCCTCACCTTGTGTACTTCAGATGAAGGCTGATGGGACTTATAGATAGTCTCCTAGAATGGTAAAATAAATATTAATAATGTATCACGATGATCCGATCTCAGGTGGGCATGACGGTTATTATAAGACATACTATAAGTTAAAAAGGAGATTTTTCTGGAATTCTATGGCAAAGCAGATGTATGTGAAAACTTGTCGAATATGTCAAATTAATAAATTCAAATATTTACCTAAACCAGATTTTATACACATCTCACAATGTTCTGAAATTCCATTTGAAACTGTACATATTGACTTTGGGGAAGTGAGTAAAAAGTCGAATTTAAATCAAACCACAAAATCGTTTGTTATTGTTATAGATGAAGCTTCACGATATGTTTTTGGCAAATCATTAAAAGAGAGTAGCAGAGCCCTTATAGATTATTTAAATAAAATTCCTTATATTCACCAAATAAAGAACATCGTTTCAGATTGTGGAAAAGCTTTTAAATCTGAAGAATTTTGAAATTTTGCAATAAGTAAGAATATAAAGTTAATTCACACTAGTCCTTATCATCCAAGGAGTAATGGTATTGCCGAACGAGCCATAAGGGACGTAAAAACTTACTTAAAATGCTACCCTGAACTCACTGGTGGCTGGAAAAAGGGATTAGAAGCAGCGATACAGCACCATAATTATTCACATAATGAGTATTTAGGCTGCTCGTCAAATTTTAAACTTTTTGGAGAGGCACCTATGTTACTAACAGATAAATCTTTAGGACTGGATATAGAGATAAAGGAACTTCCCAAATCTAAAGAAGAACAAGATAAATATAAAATATACACACAACAACAAGCAAACAAAAACAAAAAACTTAAACCGCCAAATTTAAGAATTGGAGATCATATTTTAACAAGGCAAAAAATTGGGAAAGAATTTGTTGTCAAGGGACCTCTTGAAGTTACTAAAGTTAAAACCTTTAATGGAATAGTGTCATCGGTGAATTACTTCAATGAAGGCATAGAGGAATCTGTGCATGTTTCTAATTTAAGAAAATATCATCCCAGGAGTGAAGACTTCATGAGGGAGGGGTTAGATGAAGACGATCATCCTGTATGATTGATTTTGATGCACATACTTTGATTACTATACGAAACAAGAGAGAGGTCCGACACGCCCAACATAGGGCGCGGCCATTTTGAACCCTATGACACAGTTTATAGCTAAAGAATCAGATCGCTCACTCTGCGTCGGCACTTTTTATCTCAATGTTCCAGTTTATACACTGCGAAACTCAGATAATACAATATATGACAACCGCCTACAATAAAACAGCAGCCTTCTGCGTATCCTAAATTTGTATCCCTGGAGTGGATGTTATTTTGGAACTTTCAACTGGTCCGAGTGAGCTAACTGATTCTTTAGCAATAAACTGTGACTCTAAAAATAATATTCACTGACACTGACAGCAGCAAGCAAAATATCAAGTACGTTTTACGCCCGTATGCACCGTACACACATACTTTGATTACTATACGAGGCAAGACAGAGGTCCGACACGCCCAACATAGGGCGCGGCCATTTTGAACCCTGTGACAGCTTACAGCTAAAGAATCAGATCGCTCACTCTGCGTCGGCACTTTGGATCTCAATGTTTCAGTTTATACACTGTGCAACTCGGATAATACAATATATGACAACCGCCTATAATAAAACAGCAGTCTTCTGCGTATCCTGAATTTGTATCCCTGGAGTGGATGTTATTTTGGAACTTTCAACTGGTTCGAGTGAGCTAACTGATTTTTTAGCAATAAACTGTGACTTCAAAAATAATATTCACTGACACTGACAGCAGCGAGCAAAATATCAGGTGCGTTTTAATCATCCGCTTCTGTTTCCGGAATTGTCGGTTTAGTCGTTTTAACCTGTCAGATTAAAACAAGAAAACCGACAATTCCGGAGCAGAAGCGGATGATTAAAACGCACCTATTAAAAATATTGCGCCAAGATGTAGGCAACACGTAATAAGGGTTCAAAATGGCGGAGTTTTCTATCTCCTTTTAAAAGGCACTCAGAAAGCTGCGCAGTGCGACCATTCTCCGTATAGTAAAAAAAATCAAAGTATGTGTTTTGATGAGATTTGGACAGTATTGTCAAGTTTGAAATAAGTGATATTTGAAATAATATTGTAGAGCTATATTAATAAAGCTTATTCGAGCTAATACTCTCATATTTTATTACATTATTTAAGAAGACAATTATTTTGTTTAAATTTCGTTTCATAATATGATTTTATAATAACAATGTACTTAAGAAAAACTACTGGTCTAAAGTTACTATGGGGATGATGTCCGGGTTACAAAATAAATAAGTTTGTTGAGAGAAGAATGAAATTTTGAAAGGGAGTGGGTTTCCTTTTTTGATTCATTCAAATATTTTTAAATAAACCCAAAACCCAGTAAATAGAGTTAGTATTATAATTCAGTTGAATTAAAATAGACATCTTGTCAAGTTTAAAGAAATGTATAAGGCGTAAACTTCTTTACCTGATTAAAATAAGTATTAGTGTTGAATCCTGACAACTTTTGGAGCCTGCCCAGCAGACGAACTTGCATTTATGGATATTCTTGTTGTTTGCAAGAGTTTTGAAGACAAGTGGGATGGACACTTTGTCGTGTAATTCCTATAAGAATTATAGTGAGTAAACAATCTTATATAAATTGTATGTAATGAACTTTGATATTATTATTAACTAATTTATTTAATTATACTTACCAATTTATTCATTTCAACAGTAGTTTGGTTTATTTTATTCAAATAATTCATTTTTTGTGGATATATTTTGGAACTCGCGGTAAGGACGGCACCAGGGGGGGGCATATATTCTTACAATTTATGAGACATTTATTCAAAAAAATATGCAAGAAGGGGAATATCTAAAGCAGCGTTACTCAAAGTGTGTTCCGCGGAGCCCTGGGGCTTGTGGGGGCTCCGCAAAGCCTTTGTGGAGGCTCCGCAAAGAAAATAATAGTCATAAAAAAAGCAATACCTAGCGCTACAACGGGACTTAGCTGCTTGAGGATCTTTTTGTTTAGAAGTCAGAAAGAGGAAGGAGTATATGATTTTGGTATTTTGGTTGTTGGAGGACCTTTTTTTGTTTTTTAGAAGTCAGGAAAAGGAAGGAGTATATAATTTTGGTATTTTGGTATGAAGATCTTTTTTTTAGAGGCAGGAAGAACGATGATATGATTTTGAGAATTTTGTTGTGGTTAGGGCTCCGGGAATTTGCCCCCCTTCCTCTCACAATTTTCGTTATAAATGTAATCTACCATTCAGTGATTTTTCGTTTTTTTTTTTTCGATTTATGGTCTAGGTGTATGTACTTAATACACAAGTCTCAGTTTGTGTTTGAATTCTTATTTATCTGTGTTCTGTGTAGACTTTGTTACTGTTTCCCAGCGCCACTTCAGGAACAGCACTGTTAATTAGAACCCAACAGTAAATGCTCGAGTGGGGAATCCTACCTATGCATTAGAATTAAAATTTAATTTTTTTTTAATAAAATTTTTTGCCACCGGTGGGATTCGATCCTGATACCTTTCGATCCCAAAGTCATGACTGTAACCACTGAGCCAACCAACCCCCTCACTCAGTGAAATATAATGGGATGCAGGGTAGCTGAATATTAGTTGGTATATTTAAATTACTTGTTCTCTTTAAATCAGTGAAAAGAATGATTGAAGGTGCGCATTAATAAAAACATAATTATTATAAAAATAACCTAACATCAGGTTAATAATAACCTAACATTAAATGTACTTATCATATCAACTTTGTATTCTATCAAAATACTCTGTCTAATTCTGGTTTCTATATCTATGGTCTAATTAGTACATTTCAGACCATTACCTCGGATTTGTTCGTGACAGTGAACTAAATACTTTTTGCATACTAATAAGAAAATAGATACAAAATATGTCAATAATGACGAATGTCATAGTTAATTGTAATTATTGATTCCCATTACAGTAATTACAATAAAAAAAATTGTAGGTAAGTAATATGATTTGACTAGCTACGATGACATCAGTTTACCTATTTGCTGTAAAAGGACTTTGATTTTTAATAATCGGCTACCTAATATTGCGTTAGAGTGTATAGGTATACGAATTCCGTCGTTTAAAATAATATTAATTCAAGAGGTTTAAACGAAGAAGAGTCTAAATGGTTGTTTTCAAAGCTATCGTAATATGTCTTTTAAACATGACATTATATCCCTTATGGACCTAATAATAATTTTAGACTAGTCAAAATAATAAACCGAAATAAGATCATAAATAATTTTAGACAAAGCACGTTTTATTTTAAATAATTTCCTGCATTTCTTTATCATATCGACCTTTACTACCTTCAAAGCAATGTCCTTTATACAACATGACATTGTAATCATGGTTATTATAGAATTAACTGGACATAAAACTAGTCCGGATCTAATTTTTCCTTAATAGCTCTTCTAGCCCAAGAAGATTACATACGTCAATTCCACTAAGCGTTGACTCATAATAAATTAAACTGTTTATATAATGAGTATAAGAACGTAATTTTCCATTTCAAATTGCTGAAGATAGGTCAGTAGTATTTTAAGGAATCTAAACTGTTTCGTTTACTAAAGTGTCTGAGGGGGGGGGGGGAGACTAAAATAAATAATATTAGGTTATAAAGGGAGAAATAAAGGAAACAGTGATGATTAGATTAAGTACAATGCAAAATTATTCATAAAATATTATAATATTCAAACAGTAACAAAAGAGTATAAGACAAGAACTGTAAAAATAGAACATGGATCGATAAAGATCCGCGAAAGGTAGGTAAGGGGTGGGAAAAAATGTTTTATACATTTTTAAAAATAAAGAGTTTAAAAGGAAACATCCCAAAGATACAAAGTAAGAAGAAAAAAAGCTCTGATGAAAATCCTGTGGAGGTTAGTACAATTGTCTGTGAAAATAGCATCTTTGTTTTGAGTATAAAGTAAAATAAATTGAATGTTACTACTTTTCTTTGCGTTGTATTAAATTGCCTATATATGTACTATTGTTTAAAAAAAGCGTGCGTTATTTTCCTGCATACATTACAGACGTTTTATATCTAAGAATAATTTACCAATATGGATCACTCAACTGTTGGAATCTTATGCATATTATTATTATTTGGAGAAATATTTAGAAATAAACCTAAGAGCAACTTTATTATAAAAAAGGCCTTGTGATGACCAAAGATAGCCAATACTTTATCAACACTTATATATATATATATATATATATATATATATATATATATATATATATATATATATATATATTATTTTCCAACCAGTAACGAAACAAATGACATTTGCTGATGACATAGCAATATTTTCTGTAGACAATTACAGTAATGAAGCAGCTAACAAACAGTAAGAGCATGAAACAGGTTAAACAACTGTACTTGGTGAGAACAACAATTATTAATGGCAAAAGGATGAATATCGACTTTGACTATGAACAACATTACCATAACCAAATATCCATTAAAGGTAAAAAAAATATGAAAAAAGTGTACTTGTTAACACCTAGAAAATCATAGCCACCAATAAAATAGAACTCAAAAATATTAATCCGAGTTTCAAACTTTCTGCCACATCCAAAATCAAAATGCTTTGTCAAAATGTTATCGTGACACTAGCCAAAATTTACTAACAACTATTTAAACTCGTTTGAACTAACGAGACTAATTAATTAGGTACTAGGTATATCAAACTTGGCTAATGTATTAACAGAAAACCAGCTACTTATGTTATATTTTGCCAGAGTGAAATATTAATTTTGCTATAGAATTGGTCTAGGGGTCCTATCAGTTAGTTCATGCGATGTATTTAGGGCTCTGCTGCTTATGTGGCATTTCCACGGTTTCTTGTTGTAAACCACATTTTATTATATTGCGAATAATGACATTATCGTCATAGCTTCGTTCGTAGAAAGAATCCTAAACTGATTCAGACCAACCCAACTATTTCGTACTTCGAGCGCACGCCCGATTCATTATCAATTCTGAATTATAGCGCTACCTCTATTATATCTCGGTATTCCAGGTTTAACATAAGCTTGCTTGCATAAGACCATTTGCTGGAGTACCACAGGGCTCTAGCCTGGCCCCATACCTCATATACACACACGACATTACACTCCAATCCACCCATCGTCAAAATGTCTTCTCTATGCCGATGATACTGCTCTGCTCTCAGTAACTAAAAATTCTGACCAACTAAGTACTCGAACCCAAAATCAGTACCAGTACTCCTCTGGTGTAGCAAACCACAAAAAACACAATTTATCATTTTTGTAACACAAAGTGCCACCCAGCTTCCACAGATCGTTAATGTAAATCTCCAGGGAGTGAAGTTGACTATTTGGGAATGTGATTAATTATCTCTTACTCTCAACTGGTCCTCGGATGTTCAACGCGTTCTTTAATAGATGCGACGGCAAGCTAGTCTCCTTGAAGCTTTGTGTGGACGATTTGGAGGATGTAACCCTAACACTCTACTACACACTTACAATTCTTTTATTTGCCCCACTTCCAACACATCTTGCTTACAAACTCACCATACTCGAGAGACGTATACTTTAACAATGCCAATATCTTCCCTTCCGCTCTCTCAGCGGAGAAATTTTCCAAAACATAGCCAGCACCTCCATTCTCATACGTTTCCAAACCCTCTTGCACTCTAAAAGGCTCAAACACATATTTTCAAAACACTTAACAAACCTCCTGGCACCCTCAGCGTCTCGAACTATTTTGCAGACCGAAAATAAAACTTCCCCAACCTAAGATTAGTCTCTGACTCAATATCTCCCACACACCGCTGAATTGCAGAATCTGCTGGACTCATCCCCATTATCTATAAGATAAACCAACTCATCCCAGTTACTGTACAGTATCGTGATTTAGGATTTTATGGTCTCCCTAAATTATATTTCCCACCATAGGTGTGTAGAAAAGTTGTAAATAACAAAATTGACGATATTACACAGGTTCCACGCGTCAATACTTAGGAATAATAGCTTAGTTACTATTGTAATAAGAGCTTAGCACTCTGAAAAGGAGGAGAATTCCTATAGCAGGGTATTAGGAAAACAAAATGTAGTAGAAAAATGTATAATACAACTTAAGATTAAGTAAATATTAAACTAAAAAAATAACATAAGTGGTTCAGAACCAATAACGAATGGAATTAGTTTTGCCGTGAACGCAGAATTAGTAGTTTCAACTACAGTGCATGCGAATAGTTACTATTAGTTTAGAATATTCACACATATATTACAAGGTAATAGTTATTTACGTTACAAGACCGGAAAGTAGTGGTTTCCAGGTCGAGACAAGCAAGTCGTACCTGGAAGCTAGGGGAGACCTGCTAAACACTAATTTTCGGTCGTGTGACGTACAATATTTGTTTAAGACCGACACGTCGATGTTAACTCAATTATTTATTTAATTTAATAAAGTGATTAACAAGTACTAAAACTAGATAATGGATACAACTGCTAAACTAATCAAATACATAATTTTATATGTTAAATGCCAAAATCTGAATCCACTTGGCAATAAATCGGAAACCATAGGAACGAAATCAAGGCAGACTGTATTATTAAACAGCGATCGGAAAAATGAAAAACAGGAATCGTTAAAAGCTTTTAATGGTCCCTAACGTCTACTTTCCGATCTTGATCGGAACAAAGAATTGTTCAGAAAATGTATATTTTCTGGTCGTATACGACTTTGATATTTAAAGGTTGTATTTTAGGTTTTGCACCATGCACAATGTTTTATTTAGAATACATTTTTTTGATTAAATTAATAGTAACATTTTTTCCATATGTAGCAAACTTATATAGACACACTGATTAATATCTAAAAGATGAGCCATATCACTTTTATTGTTTTGATCTAAATTCTCCCACAATTAAAAAAATTTAAAGTTTAAAGTTAAACATGACCGAAGGGGATCTAGAAGCCTACACAAACTTTAAAGTATCTACTGCAACTTCTGATACACATAAATTTGAGACAACTGGTTTGAAAATATGTATTGTAGTGTGTTACAGTGTAAAAGCAAAGCACAATGATTCGTGCATAAGACATACCAATGTGATAATCGCAAAGGGATATCAGTCAATGATAATCAGGGTCGCCGAGAACCATGGTGGGGCCCCGGGGCAAAATACTTGCAAGGGTCCGCTGACCACATAATTTATTTTTTTAAAGCTGCCGGGCCCGGTTCCCGGGGATTTTTCCGTCCCTGTCCCCTCCTTCCTCTCGTCCGGCCTGATGGTAATTACCTATAGTTTTAAGATTTCAAAGTAGTTATTCAACGACAGGTAATAATAATTACTGAATTAAATGCAATAAAGAACGAAAAATCGGTGTAAAGTTCCGAAACTCTATCGGATTATTGATGCAAAAACAACTAGTCCTTTGGCTATAATCGCAACAGGCACTGAATTATATCCAAAGAATAACAGATGGCGTTACTATGTGTCGCATAACCACCGGTCATGAGGACGAGGAGATTATTCGCTCCGTGCGAAGTCATGGAAAGGGAAGCAAAAGCGATACTAGCGCTAGCTGCGGATAATTCGTGCATTTTAGGGCGATATTTTGTAATTTTGGCATATCAAATACACGTATACATATGTAATACACGTGTACAAATAATAGCAAAAAAACAGTGAAACTTATATAAAAAATGTCAGTAGCAAAGTGGAAATTAAATCAAAGAAATAAATGGATAAGTGTACAATAAGAAGAAAAATTACCTTTATTTTTGTAATAATAACAGTAATGGTGGAAATAGTAGACATCAGGAACTTGAAAGGTTCTAAATAAATAATCATTTTACAATGTTCTTTACTATCCCTTTATTCTTAAATGTTCATTCAGCAATGACTAGATTTTAAGATTTCTGCCTTTGATTATTATATGTGGTTGGAATGCAATTTTGTGACTTACTGATGAGAAACCAGTTTTAATCATTCATTCTATGTTTTCTTTTGAACAAAAATGAAAATATTAATAACGATCCTCTTATATACATTTTAACTTTACGCTATTATTAAATAGTATTTTTTTATTTTAACAGAATAGGCTAATTCTTCAATGACAACTTATTAGACTTAGGCAACTTCTCATAAATTTTCCAGTAAATAATGTTGCCTGCCTATATTTTATTATTGATTTCTATTGATTATACATAATTTTCTTTAATTTAAGCGATAAAAATATATAATAATAAAAAAATGTTTTACTTGTTTTACAAATCCATATACTTTTAATAAAACTAACATATACACTTTTTAATTACGAATTCTATTAAAAATTGTATTTGTCAGTATACGCAGAAATAGTACATTAGTCCCAAAACGAATTGGCGCTGCTGTCGCGCACGGAGCGAATACAGTCAATACCACAGTAGCCATAGTTTAATCACAAATGACAACTAGTGACAGTTATAATATAAGCTCGATTTTCAAAATTATATCGTTATTATTAGGGATGCTCAATTTTTTTAAAACATCGATGTTGACATCAAATGATACATTGAATATAGACTATTAATACAGACTATCGATACAGACTACCGAAACAGACTATCGATACAGACTATCGATACAGGCTATCGATACAGACTATCGATACAGACTATCGATACAGACTATCCATACAGAATATCGGATACAGACTATCGATACAGACTATAGATACAGACTATCGATACAGACTATCGATACAGACTATCGATACAGACTATCGATACAGACTATCGATACAGACTATCGATACAGACTATCGGATACAGACTATCGATACAGACTATCGGATACAGACTATCGGATACAGACTATCGGATACAGACTATCGATACAGACTATCGGATACAGACTATCGATACAGGCTATCGATACTGTAAAAAAATCGGAAACAAAATATCGATTTTTCTTAACATCGATGTGTTTCAAGCACAATTCATTGAAGAACAAAAAAAAGTCCTCAGATTATCAATTAAAACAAACATCCAAAAATAAATCATCGATGTTAACTAACAACATCGGATAAAAAAGAAATCGATGTTAACTAATAACATCGGATAAAAACATCGATGTTTTTTAAACATCGTGCAATTCCCTAGTTCTTATTGAATAACCCTTTTTTTTTTCGGGATAAACTAAATTATCAAATTCAATGACGGAACTTTTTAAATTAAATAAAAATAATTTAAATAACATTGAAGGTCGTTATCCATATTCATCTGCGAATTTATCCGCTGAAATTGATTGCTTAAATATTAACTTGATTTTTTTATTAGGTACCTATTTGAAACGCATCCGGCTGCCGATTTTTTTTTTATTCGTTCAATTTTTTTCCATTTTAATGATGTATGAACTGTTTATAGAATTTGTTTTTTAATAATTCCTTATTATTATTGAAATATGTATTCACCATTAAAATTAATAATATAACATGGCATATTAATAGAAAATACAAAGTATACCTAGGTTTAGTTTAGCAAGGTTATACACAAAATTGATTTATCTATAAAAAATAATTGGCGTTGGTTTATGAGCATATCAATGTATTAGAAAAAAAAACTAATAAAATTAATCAACCAAATAGTACAAAATATCTTAAATTTTATTAAAGAATTGACAAAATTCAGACAGACAAATAGTCTAAGATAAAAAAGTCATGTTAACCGTCTGTCTCGTAGTATTTGAGCTCTATAGTAAATTTGAAGATTTTTTTTTCTATAGGTACTATATGTGTGGCGGGCCGGCCGGCCGTTTCAGAACTAGGGGAGGGGGGGGGGGGAGAAATCGAAAAACAAAATTCGCAATAACCGCCTGGGGCTCGATTCTCGAGATCATTGGAAAATTTTCCCATGGGAAAATATTCCACTACTTATATTCCCATGGTAATAGGTTATGCAATTCTCGAACGTGTCGGAATAGACATTCCCATGGAAATAGTAGTTTCACGTATGTCTGATATTAAGTCCACGAATATTTCGAAACAACCAATAACATTAAAGATATTTTAAAATTTACTGTTGGCTTTATGTGTATTTGTTGTGGTTTTTGGGTATCCGATTACCTGCCGAGCCTCCGCGCTGGAGCAGGTGCCGTGCCGAGCAATCGCTAGCGATCGAGGAACAAGTGAAAATATTCGATTACGTATAATAATTAAAACTTGTCATTCTTAGTTTTTCTTTTCACATGTTGAAAAAAGAAAAGGTAACTTTTGTATGGAAGAGCAACAAAAGTTTCGAGAAACTAAGAAATTCTTTCATTAACGAAAATAATAAAATTTTCGAAAAGGTCTTATTAAATTTACTACAAATTTCTCAATTTGTGTTATTTGCTAGTCCCTTAGCAGCTCCCACAATTGCTAAATGATTTAGGAAAATCAGTTTATACAGTTTCTTAGTGAAAGAGAATTAAAAATAATATACCTACATAAATAAAATAATATCAATCTATAAATACGCAAAAAAAATGTTTTAACTACAATTTCACCAAAAGTCCAAGATATCCAATATTCTTTGGTTATGTCTTATGTCTTAAGACTTTCGCGTGGTCTTTCGTCAAATTTTCGACTTTAATGCGCAAACTCTAATACAATTCCCATTGGAAAACACAATTTCCAATGCTCGTAAGCAGGGGAATATTTTCCCATACTTCTCATTGGAAAATATTCCACCGATTATGCCGAGAATACGAAAACTGAATTCCCATGGGAAAATTTTATTTTCCCATGGGAATAAAAGTCGAGAATTGACCCCCTGGAGTTAATAGTAATCATTAGTATATGTATCTTAATAATAGACAAACCATCGTCGTTAGACAAATTCCATTGGCGGTTCGCGAACGGGGAATTTTTTAAAAAATTTTAAAAAAAGCAATCGATGTAACCGGTCAAAACTTTTTTATATTGTTTTTTTGGTCTTGTATATCATGGAAAAAATACGGTCAGAAATGGTAGTTTAGCCTTTTTTTAATAATTTGATCCCAAACATATCGGAAGTGTGGTAAAAATTTCAAAATTGTCAAAATTAGGTTAGAATTAATAAATTTTTATGATTGCCTATTTTGGGGTCCATTTAGTCTCAAATGATAAAATATTGCCGTCAGACAAATTCAGTTTATTTAACCCCCCGCGGCTCCTCTCCCAAGAAGTTTAAAACACTGATTTTTGCCTGTTAAAGATTCAAAAACGTTACAGAATATATTATATTTTATAACTGATATTTATGTTTACCTACAACCCGGGCTTCAAAATTTATTAAATTTGAAGCAATTTCAAGTAATATTTTCCTATCTTACAGCTTTTACTTACAATAATTAAAACGAATGAATTTTTATTGTAAGTAAATGCTGAAAACGGAAAATGTCACTTGTTTTAAATGAAAAATAAAAAAACATTTGTATTAAGGTATTTTATTTATAGAATAGGTAACTATGTCATTACATTATATATTCCACAGCATATTCACAATATAAATCACACACTAAATCATTGAAGCATAAAAATGTAAGATAACAATGTGACAATTATTTTATTTTTAACGAAAACTGGGTACAAATTTTAAAAAACAATTATAATTTCAAAAAATTAAAAACGCAATATATATCTATAAATACCACAATTATTGTTTTAAAAGTATTTACTTATTATTACACAAAATATAGGTAATTTTTCACAGAAAACATAAAATAATAATTAATATTTACAATTAATTTAACATAAAAACGTTATGCCTACATTTTGATATTAATTTTACTTACTAAGCCAATTATTTTCCCTAATCAATTCAATTTAAATTGTTGTATTGTTTTATATTTATATGTTTTATATGTAAAATTGAAAAATTGTTTTATGTCTGATTTACAAAAAAATTAAATTGTTTATTTTAAATCTCCGTCAAAGTTTATCAGGCAACTAAATTTTAATGAATGTTCATGCAACCCACTTGGTCAAGCATTTTTTTATCTGACTCCTTCATCGATTAATGTTCTTAAGCTCTATTGAGTTGCCTACACATATACGAAGACCAGTTGTTTTGAAAGTTTATTGGTTAGGCAACTCTGGCACTGAACAACTCTTTTATCCTTTTACCCATCTATCCATCTATCTCAATCTAGCTTAGTTGCAATGACCATTGCAAAAGTCTTCATACCCAGGGATTTCTAAAACAAAACAAAATAATAAAGGCGCAGTGTATCTTAAAATTAACATGGGTTTATAGTGTTTTTTAAATGCTTAGAAATATCTTTAGTTTCTTATAATAAAAGGTACACAAATTTTCAATAATTTCGAAAAAAAAAAAAAGACATCTGATTTATGCTCTTGGCAAGTGAACCATGCAAAATTAACATTAAATAAAATATAAAATTCGTTTTTTAACAATGCATTCTATATGTCCATATTTGGGTAGTATTTGATAAATATATTAATGAATAGTACCCAAAAAATTGAACAATTTCTTTTTGAGCGTAAATCAAATGCCTTTTTTATCATATTCTTTTAAATGTGTAAACCTATGATGAAGTTCCACAATACCTGCTCGTAAATTGCCTGTAAACACTTCCCATTTCTTACACGCGGTTTCTCTATATTTTTTAATTGTACATATGTTCGACTACTGGGTGTGGATCAGGGGACAGTAGGTCTTTTAAGTACGCCGAATGCCTCACCTCCTATTACTATAAGAAAAGTGGGTACTTTTTTATCATCTAGTTGATCTGGTACATTTTATTTTTTTAGATATTTCCAATGACGCTATTAAGATGTCAAGAAGTTTTAAAAACTTTTCAGATGGAAAATTAAAGTTTAAGATAAAATTTGTATGTTTCTTGCATTCTACAACAAGAAATCAATCATAGTGATGTAAATTACATTTTTTAAGATCGACATTGGATGACACATTTGAATGTTTAAAGGAAACAAAATATGTTTAGTGTTTTCAGGGCAAAAAACTCATTTTAAAATGTCTTTCATAAGGTCTAAAATGGCCTTAGAAAAAACTCGAAAATTGATTTAATTCTCTGAATTACTTTAATTTTTCATTCGCCCCAATATTGCTGACGTACAAGGTTTGACAACAATTCTGATGCAATCATTTTGCCATCCAATATTTCTTATTAATTTTAGTCCTCGTAATATAAGTTTTTTTAACTAAAATTATGACCAAAAATTACCTTGACTGTTTTTTGTCAGCACTCATCTAATTCCTACATGACAATATAAATAAAAGCAGCTATAATACGATTATAAAATACAAGCAAAACATGGTTCTGTATTCACCATAATTATGTTACAATGCATAAATTGAAGCAATAAAGACGACAACATAAGAACAACAATAAAAACATTATTTTAAATACATTACATTAAGTTGAATTAATATTACTTACAATTTAGTACCTGACCAGTACCATCATAGTACCAACTTCCGCAAGGTGTTTAAAATTAACTACTCTTGAAAGGATTAACCTTCATTAAATGTGTAAGTTCACATTATCTATGCCTGTTGACAATAGCAATTATAGTATATAAACTGTTTATCACATTTGTATTCTTTAGATCGAAGTTCAAGGTGGAGAGACTGCAAAATGTGGGGCACTCAAAGATGGATTCAGTGCCGTAACATTAAAGGCACGACTTTATTCATATATTTCAAATTATACAACCACATAATAAAATATGATAAATGAATTATTATTGAAAATCATTTTAAAGATTTAAGAGAAATACAAATTTACATCTCTTTAAACTGTCCGCAATACAGGGTGTCCCGAAATTAGACGGTCATATTTTAACAACATAATCTACATCCTCAAATAGGAGTAAAAGTTTATATAAACATAGGTCCGAAAACGTTTCTTTTCTGAGATACAGGGTGTTAAAAGTGAAGTCCTGATGACACTCTTTTGTAAATATTTTCTAAGCGTTTAAAGATAACTAAGTGAAATTTGGTACAAATGCTTACTTTTTTACGCTCTATTTAATGGACTAAACCCCAGTTTTTGATCATCTTCATAGGTGGGTAAATTAGGGGGGGCTTAAGGTAAAAGTTTTTTTATTGGCAGTTTTTAACATTTTTGACTATAAAATTTGGAAAACCAATGTTTTCTTTAAAATAAAGCTACTTGCATCTCGCTAGGACGCACCATTTTAAAGAAAAAAGCAATCGAAAATTTCATGATAAGTTATTCGAAAGTGTAAACAATAATCAGTAGGCCTGTAAAATCAGAATATTTATTTTTTTTTTGCTTTGGAAAACCGGTAACTAAAGAAATTTTAGAAAATATTTACAAAAATGTGCCATCAGGACTTCACTTGTAACACCCTGTATCTCGAAAACGAAACGTTTTCAGACCTATATTTATATGAACTTTTATTCCTATTTTAGGATATAGATTACGCTGTTAGAATATGACCGTTTAATTTCGGGACACCCTGTATATGAGCCGCATAGGCTGGTATTAGATCAAAGTTATTAAAGATTATATGCTTTATTCCACCAAAGAAACTGAAACTATTATTAGAAAATCTTATGGACAGTAGTTAGTAACAAGTATTAGAAATTAAAAATTTAAAAAAACCGACTTCGAAAACGTGCAGATGCTATCACCACATCTAAACCAAATTTATATGGGACCACCCCTGAGGTACCCCCTTACTAACAAAAAGAATTATATAAATCGGACAAGGTGGTAAAGCATTTTCGGTAAACATACATAAAAAATGAAGAGTTTGAGGATTTTCTCATAGACCCAATTATTAGATTTTGACCAAATTTATATGGGACCACTCCTGAAGTACCTCCTTTCTAACAATCATTGAAATCGGACACCGTGTTAAAGAATTATCGCTGAACATACATAAAAGAAAATAAAAAAAAAATTAAAATATTGCGACGAATTGAGAGCCTCCTCCTTTTGTAAAGTCGGTTAAAAAATAAAGAAAGACGTGTGTCACAAATAATAGAAGCGACCGTTTACCTCTAGGAAACAAATACTCCTTTAGCTAATACCACAACAGGCATTGGACGATACCCAATTCTATTCAAGGCCTGTTGTGGTATTAGTTAAAAGAGTAGTTGTTTTTCTTTTTTTTAACTGTAAACCTCGTAGCAAATCACCATTGACTACTTGAAAGAAAGAAGAAAAACTCAAAAATCTTGTAACAGAAATAAATGTGTGACCGTTTTTTGCATTTTAACTAGAGAAAAACTGTAGAGATAGCAAATTATTTCACACTCTAGCTTTGATTTTAATTACTAAGGAAAACAATTCTTATAGCGGGTGCGAGATGTAAATTCACTTGTATACCCTTATGCTGGTTGAGTGGAAAATAAAGACATCAAAAAGTAGTGTCGTCTATACTTATTAAGCAAAAATAACCCAGTATCTGTATCTGTAACGTGTGGAGGGTGGGTTACCCCCACGGCACTTAGGCCTCATTAGGCCCATTGTGCATCCTTCTGAGATGATAGGCACCTCCTAGCTCGTGAGCCAGCCTACAGATTTTATGTAGTTGACAACGTCGCTAAGAGGTGTTTCTCTTATATCGGCTGGTGTTAGCCGATACTCGCCGAACACAAATCTTCTAATAAATGAGAGCGTCGGCCAATCGTAAAGTATATGCTCGATGGTCTCATATTCTTGTTCGCACCCTCTGCAGAGTGCGGATTCTGACAGCCCCATGGTATGGAGATGCTTTCTTACTTGGCAATGACCAGTCAGAATGCCTGTGACTAGGCGCAGATTCTGTCTAGTCATAGTCAAGTATTTGTTTGCTGCAGTGTTATCAGGATTACTTAAGAGCTCCCTGGCAACTCTGAAGTTTCTTGTTTTATCCCATCTTTCCTTGAATTTCACAAGGGAATGTTCTTTGATTAGGTCTGTCACTACCGATTTTGTCAGGCCAATAGAAGGGCCAGGTCTAAAAAGTATTTGGTTTGCTGCTTTCTTGACTAGTGAATCAGCAAGACGTTTACCTTTCGACATGGCGTGACCTTTGATCCATCTTAAGGTTACCACATTGTTGACGGATACTTCGGCCAAAGCTTCGTGACATTCTAGTACTAACCCTGAGTAAATTCGTGGTCTGTTCAGGGAGAGTAGTGCTTGTCTGCTATCTGTATAGATGAGCATTCCTTCCAGCGATATTGTTTCTGGTTATTTCTTTTGCTGCTATGAGAATACCAGTTAGCTCTGTTTAAACTACACTGGCACTATTGCTCACAGCCCATTTTATGTTTAGGTTTAAGAATCTGGAGTATATTCCACATCCTGAGCCTTGTTTTATTTTAGAACCGTCGGGGTAGATATGAATCGTACCTGCCACTTCCGGCTCTTCTATTTGTTCTATTATAACTTTATATGGCTTATGGAAGATATAGCTTGAAGCAGTGTAAGCGTATCGAGCGCCTCCTGCCAAAAGCGTCGTCTCGCTTCATCAGATCCTACATCAGGTTCTATTCCAACCGTGCGGAGGCGTGTCATTGTCGTGAGAGCAACCTCTTTAAATATCAAGGAGAGTGAGACTGAGAATGACTTCCATGGCCCTGGCCGGTGTTGTTTTCATGGCTCCTGTTATGTTGAGACATGCTGTTCTTTAAATTTGTTCTAGTTTACGGATAGCTGTTAATTTTTGGGTTTTCGGTACCCAGACAACTGCACCGTATGTTAGCATAGATCCTATGATAGCCGTGTAAATCCATGCAACGTCTCTGTGGGAGAAACCCCAGGTGCGCCCCACTGTTCGGCGGCATTATTCATAAGCAATGTATGTTCTTTTAACTCCATTTTCTAAATGCGAGTTCCATGTTAACTTGCTGTCAAAGGTGAGACCTAAGTACTTCACCTCTGTTGCAAAGTTTAGTTTTGTGTTTAGGAGTTCTGGAGGTTTTAATTCCATTTTCATCCTTTTTCTTGTGAAAAGGACCATTTCTGTCTTCTTAGGATTGATAGACAGTCAATGGTCCTTGCACCATTATTCGATAATTTTTATAGCTACTTGCATTCGTTCGCAGAGTATGTTCTCAAAATTCCCTGTTTGCAGAATGACCAGGTCATCTGCATATGCTATTGTGTAGTGACTGTCATTATTTAGGCGGCTGATGAGGGTGTTGAGGACCATATTCCACAGTAGAGATGATAGCACCCCTCCCTGTGGACATCCCCTCGCAACCAAGCCTCTTATATTCACATATTTTACACTTATGTTTACTGCTCGCTTTGAGAGCATGTTATGTATCCACCCACTAACCATTTGTGGAACATTCCTGTTGGTTAGTAAGTGTATTATCTTTGGGAAGGTGGTTTTATCAAAAGCACCTTCTATGTCCATGAAAACACCCAAGGCGGACTCCTTATTGTCCAGGGATCTTTCTATCCGGCCAGCAACTAGATGAAGGGCTGAATCAGTAGATCTGCCTGGGGTGTATGCATGTTGGTTTGAGTGTAACGGTGTTGTTGTAATCACTGTATCCCTTATGCACCTTTCACATAGCCTTTCCAATGTCTTCATAGAAATAACCCAGTAGAACCCAGTTCAAGAAAATAGATGGGATAAGATCACACAGGTAAATATTAAATTGAAAGAAAATGAATTATATATAAATAGATTTAAATGAATGGAAGAACTTAAATTCAGTGTCACAGAAATTAACGGGCGACGGTTGCTTAGAAAATAGCAATAAAATAACTATAGCTAAGAGCGAAAAGTGCTACTTTGCCGCTTATTTATCATACGCAGCAAATAGCTTTCCTTAAATTACACACAAGAAGTTTACACGATACTAATTCACATTTTACTAAGTACATTATTTATTTGACAGGCATCGCTAACTTGACCAATGAAACGTGTGTTATGTGCTTCTTCAACGTTAAGAAACTATCAATATGTCTATTTTATTAAGAATTAAAGAAGATCTAGATAAGCAAACAGAAGAATTCGTTACAAATATCCAGAAAGCTGCATGGGATAATACCCCCCATTTATTTCTTGAACTAAGGGTATTAATTACCTAAATGAAATTAGAGAACCCACAACATGTGAAAATAGAAAGTTTAGAAGATTTGGCATTAATCTAGATCACCTACAGACAGAGTTAGATTAAACAACGCTACCCAGCAGCTTAAAATATATATTAAAAGAATTAATAACGAATATAGTAGTGACTCTCTGAGTAAGTTATCTAACGATATCAATACTGACTACTCACTCTGTAGAATCACTAAGAAGTAGGGGTGCACACAAGACGAGAAAAGTCTCGGTATCGTCTCGAGATCGAGACGAGATCCGAGATTAAGATCTGCATAAAAAGTCGAGATCGAGAGTCGAGATCTGATTCTCGAGACCGCGGCAAAAACGAGATATCAAAAAAATATCGACAAGATCTCTTTGAGATCTCGAAAAAATTCGCCAAGATCTCGCCCGTTTTATTTACGTTTATTTGATTTCCGCTTGGCTCGGATCATTCATCAGAACAAGTTGTGCACATTGAGGAATAGTGCAAAAAATAATGTATTATTTGAGGCATACCGGGATGCAAGAGATAAGATACTCGAACATTATTAGAAATCCAATTGGATATATTGTGTTTGCTTAATTTTGGACCCCAGGCATAAAATGGATAGCTTCAATGCCACAACATGGGGCAGAGAGATGAAGGAAAAAAATATTAAAGTATTTGAAGCTATCTACAAGCACTAATATATATGCAGCAAATACTTCAGCTCTGTCATCGTCATCATCAAATTGTTCATTCGATGAAGATATTGACCTTAGCTCAATCTACGAGTCATCCCAAGTCACTGATAATTCAAGGCAGGAACTTGATCGCTACTACAATTCTCGAAGGGCCGACAAGGATGCGGAAATTTTAATGTGGTGGCTTCACATCAGTCCCTGCCGAGAGACTGTTTTCAAAAGCTGGCCTCATCATAAGAAAATTTCGAATCCAGTTAACAGCTGATTCGGCCAGGTCTCTTATATGCCTCAATTTTTGTTTTACCTCAAAGTTATTATAATATTTTTAATATAAATTATTTAGCTTATTATCTTTTACTGATCTCGGTAAGATTCGATATCGAGATCGAGATTGTCCAGTCGAGATTCTCTTAAAGTCGAGATCGAGATTTGGATTTTACGAGATCGATAACGAGATTTACAAAATGTGATTCAAGAAGAAAGCGAAATAAGACTTGCGACACCAAAAGAAATTATCAATGAAATAAAAACAACATCAACCCAAATAACAAATAAAGCTTTATTGACTTAATTACCGGGCAAATTTTAAAACAACTTTCCAGAAAAGAACTGGTTAAATTGACTTATCTTGTCAATACCTCATTTAGACGGAAGTATGTACCAATGCTAAGAAAGATTGCTGAAGTGACAATGATCCCTAAACCTGGTAAACCACCAAATGAAGCTACTTCCTACAGACCAATCTCTTTACTTTCAATTATTTCTAAGCTCTTCTAAAAACTATTGTTAAAAAAGCTGAAACCTATTATAGAAGAAAAAAACTTAATTTCATCGCATCAATTCTGTTTTAGAGAAAGCCACTCGACTATAAACCAAACTCCATAGAATAACGGACATAATTGAAAAATATTTAGAAGAAACAAATTTGTGCTACCATCTTCTTTGATGAAGCGCACGCTTTTGATAAAATATGGTATGAGGGACTTAGGTTTAAACTGAGTAAACTTTTGCACAAGACATACAATTATTTGAGTCATATATCACATATTGAGTTTTTAGAGTAAATCAAGAGAAAGCTTATTCGGAATTAAAATAAATTAGGACGGAAGTATCACAGGGTAGTGTACTTGGCCCGGTCCTATATCTACTATGTACCAGTGATATTCTGAACTTGGTACATGGCACGATCTACAAATATCCGTTAATCAAATCAATGATTGGACTAAACAATGGCGAATTAAGTTGAACGAGACTAAGTCTCTTTGCATTCACTTTACAAATAACAATAAACAACACATTCCAGTTGGGATTAATAATACCCAAGTATCGTATGCAAATAGGGAAGATTTAACACTCTGACAAACTACAATAAAATACTAGTTTATGGTCAGGTCCTCAAGCCCTTATGAACGTATGGCATCCAGCCGTGGGATTGTGTCAGTAAAAGCAACATAGACATCATCCAGCGATTTCAAAACAAAGTACATATAAACAATGTTATTGCGCCTTGGTACTACATAAATAGGTACCTCCATAGAGACATGGAAATAGACACTGTTAACCAGACCATCGAAAAGTTTTCCTGAAGTCACGAACAAAGACTTCTTTAACACGTTAACGTCGAGGCAAGAAGACTCAAGAGGACGAAGCCTTTCGAGTTGGTGAAGTCATCGTGAAAAGCAGAGCATAGTTCTGTACTGGTACACGATAGTATTAGTGTAATTGAGTTAATAGAATCTAGGACATGCTAGCGAGTAGGTCTTTGGTTTGAAGTTTTCATATTATCTAATTTAAGTTAGATAAAAGTTTCTTATTGATCCTATTTAGATCAGATTGTAATTTCAAAAAATACCTTTTAAAGTATTTTATAACAAAAAAAAGTGTTTATTGTGTTGACTACTTACGTGCAGAATGGAAGCTTTCCAGATCTGTTAGAATACTCTAATCGCAAATTATTGATGCATCGTCTGTTTTATGTTTTAATTTTACAAATAAAAATCAATTCAAAATTATAAAAAAAATTCTCCGGTGAGAATTGAACTCACGACCTTAGGATTAGGACACTTCCATTTTTAATGGTATTGAATATTCTGTTTAGCCAAAATTTTGTTTTAATCTTTTACTTATTTCAAGTGAAAATTAACAAGCGTCAATAACGTCAACGTTTCAGTTATATTTGAATATGTAACAGCCTACTTCGGTTAGTGATCGTAGAAAAACGTTTATGAAAAAAAGCAAGAAAAAAATGTATGTATTTTTACTAGCTTGTTTAAATCATCACCAAGAAACAAATCGTCAAGATTATGCACCAACCCATATTATTCCAAATTGTTGGAATTACCCAATATAAAGAAACTTGAAATACAAGAGTATCGACCTAAACCGTGGATACGATATTGATAACTAGTTAGCCTTGACATTTTAAAAAACTGCAAACAATGACCATTTAAAAGATGAAATTTATCAGATGGTACCTTCAATAATTTTGGTGATTAAAAATAAAGCCGATTCTATAGCCCGTTAGGAAGATGACGCCCACATAATTTCAAAAGCTTAAGGAACAAAATAAAGCAAAATTATTGCATTAGAATCAACCATTTTAATCTTAACAACTAAAATTCAAAGTTCTATTTCGCAAAATAGAAAACTAAGAAGGTCCTTTCGCCACACCTCTCGCCTCAAATGTTAAAAAAAAAGTTATTAGATTATGACTAAAATTAATTTTTTTCTAATAGTTGAAGTCCTTATTCATCTAATACTTTTAACTATACCTTACCTTGCAAATTTTTGAGAATGTTTTTTTAAAAATGTGAAAATTTGTACAGTGCCTCACGAGAAAGTAAGTCCTCAACAACAATTCTCGAATTATACTATTATTTATTGATTAGATGGAGTAGAAAAAAACTAAAAATAAGGTTTTTGAAATATTTAGATTTTGTTTTATACAATAAAATATATATAGTAAACCGTGGAACTTATTGAGAAATTAATATTAAAAAATCACAAAAAATTTTCAAGTAACCTAGTTGAAGTGTCATGAAATTTTTCAAATTTTCTTTATTTTATTAACAATCAAGACATTATTTCCACAAAAAAAAGAAATTAAGTACCTAAGACTCCATTTGGATCCGAATCTGACAGGGAAAAAGCTACATTGAAGCCAAATTAATTCACCTAAAAGTAAAATTAAAAACCAAGAGTTCATATATTAATAAACCTGTACACTTTTTCCATGATCTTCCAAACAGAAACAAACGCTAAAATATTGGTAGTAAGATAGTTAATCAATTATCTTGCTAACAGAACTATAGAGATCTTCTCGGATATTCAGGCAGCGCTTAGAACTATGAGCTTTAACCAATAAACTGGTTAAAAAAATACAAGTTACTGGAGTAGTCAGTCTGACCCTAAGGCTGGAAAGATTGTAGAAACCTGATCTAGGTACACTTATAAGAGGTAAAGGTCTGCAGAACACATTCTGTGTACCTGCTCCATCTTGGAGAGACCTAGGTTCCAGATCTTTAGCTTTGCCCGTTGCATCCTATCTACATATCTCATTTAACTTAACCATGGCCTCCAAAAAGTTTAGTCTATACGGTGAACTATAATTTTTGCATATTCCAGAATAGATCCATAATTTAATTTCCCCTTAATAAACTAAATACGTTATTTGATTGGTGGTAGACGATATCAACTAATACTAGTTGATACCATATTAATTTATAATACGTATAGGATTATCCTTAAACGTATTTGAGGTCGGTGCATACCTTTAAACACCAAAATAGTGCAAACTTTTTAACCAAATGCACTTCGCACAGTCCAAACTATCCATTCAACAGTTTTAACAAGGCAAAGGGAAAAATAATCCACATGACAGTCAAGCCATAAACCATCTATTTCAACCATCGTTATAATTCAGAAGATTCAATTAAAATTGTAAAGAAGACTTAGATATAACTATGGAGAACCACCAAAGAGAGTACCCGATGCAGATCACTTACAACAAGAATATTTATACAGTTGTTTTTAGTAATGTTATTAGTTAGATGGCATCCAAGGATATGGGTGGCTGTTTACACCCCAACAAACATTTTGTGTAGGGGAATTAAAGACCCAATAACTATCACCCTCCAATTACATTGATGGCCATTTGACTTTTTTAATTAAAAGGCCGGCATATATAGGTCACTACGGCCGACAGTCGGGCCGAAGTCATTTCACCATCATAAAAAAATTAATGGGACTTCATTTCCCCTTTAATGTCTAGAAATAAATATATTGGCCTATTGATGGGAAGTTAACGGGAAATTACTGGCCTTTTACCATATTAATAAAGGCCATGTGTCAGGCACATGATCAGACAGGATATTCGATAGTCTCTTTGACTAGTAGTACCATTTGAACTATAAATTCTATACAAAAGCAGAAGGCATTTCAATATAGAATATTGTAGACATTTTATTTAATTCAGCTATATAATATAATAATACAGAAAAAATGTCTTCTTCAAAAAAAATATTAATAAAAGTAAAAAATTACAATGAATACTGACTAGTTAATACCATCAATGCGAAACTGGCGTCATACTACATGTCCACTCGTTGAGTATGTAACAAGTGATCATCGGTGTCTTCATCTATGAACGCGGGACGGAGTCCTCCTGGACTGTTGGAGTTGGGTCTACGGCAGTTAAAAGCCTTATTTTGACTTTTACCATGCTTTTACCCAATACAGTTACTTACCTTTCATAAGGCCTTCATCAAACAACATAATGCTGGGCCACTATCAAAAGGACAAAAGTAGGCTTTTATCTTTTAATCGTCGCATTCATTTTCCCTTCAATTACACCAAAAGCCAGCAATATCCCGGCAATTTATTCTTTGTTGGGACGTATGGGATATAGAAGAAAACAAATAAAATTTAATTCTATCCAAACCTAGCGCGCTTTTAACTCTATCTACAGAGTCATCATCAGTGCATAATTGCCAGAAACTTATAAGAATTTTCATTGGCTTCACTAAACTAAAATGTATATAAACAATAAACTTAATTACCACATAATACCAAATTGGAATTTATTTGTAAAATTTTAAATTATTCAAAATTCATTTAGTCATGAAATCAATTTACAGCCATAATTAATTATGTAAGTCTCCTATATCTGTAACTATTTCGACAAAATTGTTATATCTAATTCTGCAAATCGCTTGGACCCCAATTGTTCCAAGCATTGAGTACGCCACTGACTTTGGTTGGTGTTGGCGTCTTGCAGATCACATATAAATAAAGAAAGAAAACTTTTTAGTGCTTCATTCAGTCTTGTTTATCTTTCGCCAATTTGTGACAAATCAAAAAAACATTTTTATCATGCAATACTTTTTTGCCTTTTTGTTTGTTTGTAGTGTCTGTTACGTACAGGTAAGCATCTTTTTTTTTATAATAGTTAAGAAATTATAATATCATAATATCAAAGAAGAGAATTAGCAATTACCAAACTAATCATTAATCACTCGAGATACATTTTGCGTCTTATACGTAAAATTGGGAGAAGAGGTTAGTTTTTCAAAATAAATTTTTCTAGAGGTGGTCCATTTTTTTTTACAAAATGGAAATACTTATTTTTGTGAACTTTTAATGTGAAAAAAAGTGTAAAATGTGAAAGCTTTTTTCTAACATTTTCGTTAGCTTCTTTACGCTTGTCTCGGGTTTGGATAACAAAGAAAAAAGCGTGGTGAAATTTATATTTTTTGGGTCTTTGTACTTTTGCGTTTTTGGAAATATGTACAGGGTGTGCCACCAGTAACGCGTCGGTATGTAAAGCCAAAACTAATTGCTTTTTTAAATCTGTTTTCACAGCAAGATGTATATCAGAAGAGGCAATAATTTAAGAAAAAATCAATTAAACAGGATCCTCCGATTTTGGGGTATTTGATTTTATATTTGAATTGTGCTTTTCCCATTATAACAATATCAAATAGTTGAGATTAAATAAGGTATTGCACACGCTATAACCATCTTTATATAAATATCGTTTTGATTTCAATGACTTGTATACTGCGAAAACAACAATTAAAAACCAGTTTTCGCGGTAAAAGTTTTTAAATGTTAGTCTACATTTATACCTACGCATCTACAATCTGTACAGGGTGAGTCAAAACATAAATACACAATTTTCTTATATTTTTTAAATTATATTTCACCATTCATTTTTAACTCTGTCGTTCAAAGTAATTGTAAAATTTTTGCTTTAAGAGGAAAATTTACATTACAAACTGAAAGACCTGCGGGGCAACGGTAGTTTAGTAGATATAAAAATTACAACTTAAAGGTGGAGCCTAAATACTACAAAATTACTTCCGAGACCAAACAAAATCAGCATTCATTCATAATTTTAACAATTGCATGTAGATACGAGGGATGCATATTCTAAACTTTAACGCGCGAAGTTGAAGACAAAGGAACCGAAAAATATTCCACAATAGCACAAAATAATATTACCTATGTATTTTACAATATAAGTATGGTGTAGATTAAAACTTATTTTTGCTGTCGACAAATTTGGTCAAAAAATCTTCTTTTAGAAATATATGTAAATGTATGCAATCTGTTTGACTCGCTTACATTATTTTATATAGGTATTATTGATTTATCCGCTATGAAGGCGAATAATGTTTTATATGGTGTATTACTTCATGATTTTTTTTGAGGAAAATAAAAAATAAAATATAAACTATTTATGGAAGGTATAAGCACAGTATATATAAGTATAGGTTATAAACAGTAAGGCTATTGCTTTGCAGAATACAATAAATTCTTAATAAAAAAATTCAATAATTAGAAGTATATAAATCATAAATTAATAATATTAAAATATATAAGTGCAGGACTCAAACTAATCAAAATCAGATTCATCACATTAATCTACATTTTCCAAAACATTAGCGGCTATGATCAAACTATTTATGCAGTTTTTCTGTGCCATACAGGTGCATTAACCGATGTAGCCAATATTTTTTTCTGCATTTGCAAATTTGGCTTCCATAGTCTAGAATAGAATAATATTGTTAAAATATTGTACATACATGAAAATTATCGGTGTATAGTACCTTTTTTGCATTTGCATGATAAGTTCTGTTATTTCTGCTAGCAGGTCGAGCATAATCTTAAGTGGGTATCAGGCTTCAATCTTGATCTCCTTTCCATTCATACTCTTCAACATTAGGAAGCTGCATCTGGGTCTTTAAAGAGCTTAGCCAAATACTTAGCTGGTAAAAACATCTTAATCTTAGGACGTCTTCGTCAATGGCAATTTAGCAATTATTTTAAAGGAGCCATTAATCTCCTCAAAATGTTAATGGAAGTAACATTGGCAGTTTTTGAATACAGTTTTATGAAAAATTTTTCAAGATTAGAGAATGTGTTTTCAGAGTACCTACGAATCAGTGCCAAATCCATCCAAAAGGTGATGGTGTTCAAGGTAGGTTTTCCAACAGGTTCTTTTTCCAATGCCAGACAATTGGTTGGATTTATTAAGACCTGTCACAGAATGAAAAAAAGGCAAATTGTTTAGAAGTTTTTTATCCTCCTCGCCCTATTATGAACCATATCTTTTTAGTTCAAAACTACTTAAAATAAATTAATAAGACTAGAACATCTGTATCGTTGCAATCAATAATGCAGCGTGAATTCCCCGAATTTCTGGGTGATAATATGTGCAATAAGATACGAGTATCAGCTTCTTCAAGATTTAAATTTAAGAAATCGTCTTTTGATGGTTCAAAATTCATCCCATATTTATTGATACTCGCGAATCCATCACTAGATACACATTTTCAAGACATAAAATGTGTTAAACGTCTTTTATTAAATATAAGAAGTTATATAGGAAAAGTTAGTATTCAATATTATCTATTTCAATATTTTTTAACAGATATATATTTATTTGTATTATGAAAATAACTTATGTTCAGTATATGTAACAATTTGTATAAATAACTCTTGTACCTATTATGATAATATTATTGTGTAAAGGTTTTAAATAAATGCTTGAAGATATCACCGTTCGAAATTCCTACCATAATATTTTTTCTTTGGAATGAAAGCATTATTTCCTGTTTTTCCATAAATCAATTCATATTGTAATCTGAACGGTACTGAAGCACAGTAAAGTTGCAACAACTAAACAATATAATGAACTTTTAAAATGAAATTTAAATTATATTTAGAATTAAATAAGTAAGCTAAAATTTTTGACCGTATGAAGTTATTAAAGTTTTAAATAATTACGTTACAGATTCATATGTGAATTTTAAATTTCTATTGATGTGCGTTTTACAATATCAATACATGAATTGGCTTTGGATCAAAATCCTGTTTACTAATCCAAATCAGAATCTTGATATTATTAGATGTAGACTTAAAAACGTGGTCCACTAGCCAAAATATTTGGTATAATAATTATATATCATCAACTGCCACAGCCACTGGTAAAATCTAAAATTTAAAAAAGCGTATTATAATAATAAGACATTAGTCATATTTTAAATGAGACGCTTACTACCATGTTTTAGAAATAAATATAGTGTAACTCTTAAATTAATAAAAAAGGGCCAAATAACATTCTTTCAAATTATAGAGGTATATCCATATCCATCCTCAGTGTCATTGCAAAAACTCTTGAAAAATCTATTTTTAATTTAATTATCTCATATCTGGATAAAAATAATATAATAGCAAGCAAACAGCATGGATTTTCATGCGAAACTGCCACAGTAGAATTTAAGTACCCAAACAATTCACGACAAAATTGATAAAAACTTGTATACCTACGGTGTATTTTTTGACTTATCGCGAGCTTTCGATTGTTTGGACCCAAACATATCATGTTAAAAATTAAATGCAGTCTGTATAAGAGGCCCTGTAAATTCAAAGAAAATTCATATATTTTAAATCGTCCCTTTTTTGTTTCAGTTAATAATATATACTCTGATATATTTTATAATGACCTAGGAACCCCTCAAGGGGGAGTACTAGGTTCATTACTTTTCCTACTGTACGTTAACGATATGCTTGAATATTTTAAAGATCAGAATAATATATTTATTTATGCTGACGACGCAACAGTAATAGTATCTGCCGGTATTTTAGCACAGGATAGCTATTCACTAAGTCATGGGAGCGCTCCCATGGGAGTGTTCCCATATATTTTGCTCTCTTACTCTTAGGTGGGTGTATCGTGCTTACTCACTTTTAGCCCAGGTACATGCATAGTTACATTTTGTTGGTGCCACCCTCTAGACGAAAAAGATTTTAACCTATTTTTTTATTGTAAGAAAAATAAATTCCTATGTAGGTAAAAATTAAATATGTTGTTCCCTTCTAGCATTTTTATTTGTAATTTTTTAGATTTTTAGATTTTTAGATTTTCTCAAAAGAAACCGATTCAAATTTTCAAAAATTGACTCAAGACGGGTACGGGTTGAGCCTTTACCTGTACTTACATAATTTTTCTTATGGTAAAAATAAAAAATAATCCGTAAAATTGGTGTAATATGAAACCCTTGCATATTATAAATGTCGATCTTAGTATTACAGAAATGATTTACGTACAAATACGTAAAATTATTTATCCCTTGTAAAACATCAGTAAAATATATTTCCAGACGAAAAATCTTGCAGTGTAAGGGTTTCGTAGTACCCCACTTTTAAAGTTTAGTTTTGACTATTTTCAAAAGAAGAAAATAAGTACGTACCTATAGGTATGCTTCTCTGGAACCAAAAAATATTAAGAATATGGGTAAGAAAGTCGAGTTTTGTATTTTTTTTTTTTTAGAAAAATAGAAAAAATATACAAATTTTGAAAAAGTGTCTCCAGAGGAGCACAGGTTTAACCTTTACCTATACGCACATATTTTTTTCTTTCAGAATAATTTAAAAATAAACTTTAAAAGTGGGGTTCTACCAAACCCTTGCATGCTCTACTTTAAAGCCAAGTAAATACTCCTTTTAACTGAAACTTGGCTGGATTCGTCAATCATCAACTAGGAATTATTTAATACAGAATCTAATGTTTTTAGATCCAAGGAATTATTTAGCAAGCGATAAAACAAGGGATAGTGAGGTGCTAATTACGATCCATGAAAAATATCTTTCCCCGTTTTCAACTTTCTGGATTTTCTTTTGGATAAAGTAAAATTTAAATTTAAGCATATTTATTTAAATCACCAAAAATGCCTCGTGATGAATTTAAAAGCCTTTGTGAGTCCCTGAAGAAATTACGAATGATGTTGTTTTCAATGTATTAAAAATAATACGCAGCGTGGCCTCATTTACTCTACGACTATGGGAAATGCACTGGCAGCTTATGGCACTTTGATAAATGAGTGCTGTCGGATCCTTGTTCTAATAAATCACCATATTTTGTCAAGATGAAAAATTTCTGGAAAATAAGAAAAATGGCATATTAAGAGTCCTACTCATATATGATCAAGGTGTCTTAATAGAAATTCATTTACTTTAATCCTTAAAAATCAATTCAATTTTACCTTGAACCTAATAGCCCACGAAAGGCCGTATTTATAAAAATAAAAAGTATTTACTTCAAAGGTAATGGTAAAAGTTAAAGAAAGAGCTCATAATGAAAAGGTAGAAAAGAAAAAGGTTTTGCTTCACTTCGTATTCATAATATTTCTCTTTTCTTTGGAAGCAAATCCTTGCAGAAAAAGACAAAGGTAGGAACGCGCGAGTTAGGTGCTTATATGTATAAGTTGCCGTCAAACAAGTTGCAACTTGCACTTACAGAGGCAAATATCATAGTGCGTTATTAATTATATTATACTAGTGTGTACTTGTACATATAAATTTTTATTTTACATTTGGTTGAGCTATGTTTGCTATTTGTGAATAAAGATGATGGCAAGTGACCAATTGGAGTCACAAGAAACCAACGATGAATACTCTTAATTGGAGAAAGGGTAAAACATAATCCGAAAATATTGAAAAACCAAATGACTATTGAGAAAGTTGTACACTGTACAGATAGCTGTATAGAAAAGACATGACCTCTAAAAAATTAATAAAAAAGATGGGCCATATGAAGACAGCACCGAAGAAAAAAATCGACAAGAACAAAACAGGTAACAATCGCATTTCACCAATACTACTAAGGAAATGAAGGATAATGATGGAAGCCCGGATCTGTCATATATACCGTAAAAACACTTTCATTTTTTGTACTAGCGAAAGCGCATCTTCCCTGGTTTCCAGATTTTCGCCAATAAAGTAGGCAACTAATCACTGCAAGTTTATTTCATCAAATCGAAAGAAGGTTTAAAAGTCGTTACTCGCGTGCAGTAAGTTTTTCTTTGTACACTTTTCGTGCGCGTATCTGCACCACATCCTCGCCATGGGAAATTAAAATTCAATAAAATCAGGTGCACACACCACAAATAAACATCTTTGCCCTATAAGTGCATATAATTGACTGAAGTAAGTATTTGCTACATAAGCTTCTCTGGACTAGATGTATATTTTCTTCAGTTTTAAAAGAAATGCTGTTTATGAATTCCAGGGGTAACTTTGATGAACTTTGATGAACAATCATCAGCCAACAGCTCTGGAAGCAAAAAAATCTCTACAGATAAATGTACTCTATTTCCTGGCCTATTAAAGTATTCTTGTTTAACGTATATCTAAACTATGTAACACTTATTTACCTTTTTGCTTTAAATCGTTTAAAAAATATTGTAAAAACTAGCTGACTTATACATCCATATGTTGAGATTTTTTTTTTAAAGCAATCAGGATTTCCAAGTGTGAAGTCAAATTACAAAATAAAAACGATTTACCTAATGATTTTAATTAATTTATTCTAGCAGGTTTTTCAATGTACTTCATGACATTAAAAATGATACAATAATTGGTGTATATTTATTTAAATATTTTATTTTTAATTACAAAAAATAATTATTGAAATTACTAAATAATGGGAATTAATTAAACTTTCTTTTATTATCAACGTGTTTATAAAGAAATCAATTTTTCCATGCCAACTAAAATTATTTATATTCTTCAATTGTTTTTGTTATTAGCTTCCCATTTCCATCTGGTAATTCTCATCTATTTTCGGTCATTTACTGCTTTCACCTTCCATCTTTTTCCTTTTTTTCGTATTGTATATGATACTAGAATTCTGATATTCTAGTTATTTGCATTTTTTCCGTACATTCAATCCAACCAATCAACCAACCAATCAATCCAATCAATCCAAATTTCTCTGTTATATTCCCAGGTAGCACAAGTCTGTACCAGGGATATCCCGAGGATATCCGATGGGACATTAGTATATATCCTCGGGACATACGCATGGGCGAAGTTAAGGGGGGGCTTGGGGGGGGCTAAGCCCCCCCAAAAACCAAATTAGCCCCCCCAAAAATAATTAGAACATTTATCGCACATCCACCCAAACATTTCAGAACAGAAATTAAAAAATAAAAAGAATCGTGCCATTTGATTGATTCTGCAATTTTACATTTAGTTCAGGAGGCAGTGAATTTTTTTCGTATTCATTTTTCCAGTCGGTGTATATGAAAAATAAACTGTTCTCTTAGTGACAAAAAACAAAATTTTTGAGTCTGACACTTATTTTCCCAGTCATAACTATTTTACATTTACTAAACTAGAACATAAAGCTTATAAAAATAGCAGTTTGGATTATCTCAGATAGTGGAAAGTGAGTGTGGCAGAAAATTGAGCATATAAATTGATACAATCATGAACTGTTTATAATAATAAGTCTGGCTAATTTACGAAATTGTCTAATGAGTTTGGTAATATCTTCTAAATGGAAAACATATAATATTTTTGCTTTTATTTTCCCGGGTTTGAAAATTTGTCACGTGATAGATTAAATTATAATTTTACACCTCCATTTTATAGCCAATCAACTGCTGTTATTTTAAAACACTTCCATGACAACCAGAAAAATTTCCGGAAATTTTTCTTTTGGTGGGTACCCTGAACGAAATTATACTGAAAATTTTTTTGACAGTTGAGCAGCTCTTTCATGCATATAAAAAATTTGCCATTTCAGTGGTTAATATTTTATTTAATACCAATTATAACTAGGTAGAAATACACTACATTTATTTTATGTAAAATAATAATTAGGTTTTTCGCGTCAACTAAACGACTTCAAATATGACAAATGGTTATGGTATGGCCACAGCATATTCTGTGGTATGGCTACCTTTAAAAATTTGATTTTAGTCGTTTTAATGCATGTCTGTCAAGTTTTAAAATTTGGATATTTTGGTGTAAAACTTTCTTACCCAATACCAAAAGTGCCTAAATTATTATTAGTAAATTTTTGCACACTCACGCATATTTTAATAACATTATCCATCTACTTAGGATAAATTTCAAAATATTCGTAAGTGAAAATACACGTCTGGCTGACAATTACAATTACAGAGGCCTGCCAGACTCACAAGTAGTGTTTGACCGAAGGTTCGGTTACGGTTTCGGTCAACTTTAGCTTTAAATAATAGTTTCGACTACAGTTTCGGTTTCGGCGGAAAACTGGCCGAAACTGCAGCCGACAGCGAAACTACTTTTAAAAGTTTTCGTATCACAATTGGTTGTGTCCGGCGCAATGGCGACTGTGCCGAGTGCCATTCCTACACAGTGCACGACCACGTACACACAAACTTCTCTGCTTTGTTTCAAGTGAACATGTCAATAAATTTATTAATGGCTTCTTTTGATCACATAAATAAACAGGTAATAAGTAAATGTAGCTAAAATTTATAATACGAGTTAATTAGTCTAAAACAAGGATTACAATGAGATATTGCAAATTTCAATAAGAGATTGCCTTAAAAGAAAGTTCTTGTTTCTGTTTCGGCCGAAACTAAGAAAGGAACCGAAATTTGGTTTCTGTTTCGGTTATAAAACCGTATTTCGGTTGGACCTGACAAGCCAGGTAGTTAAACGAGGAGAGGAATAGTAATCGAACGTGCCGAATTTAGCGCGCCTGACGTTCATTAGACGAGTCTGGCAAGGCTTTCGGGGTGTTCCACATTAGCCAGATTGTATTTTAAGCTGTTATCATAATATACATTTTTCTAGTAGTGAGAACACTTGTAACAGGGATCCTTACTGGACATTGCCAACTAAAATTACACCTACAACTGAGAGTAGTAGAAGATAGTGCAGATTTTGTGAGGAGGAGGAAAAAATTTTCATTCACATTTTAACTAAATGTGTAGCACTTGAGAATCCAAGGGCACTATACCTAGGAGCATATCAAATAGAAGAGGGAGATTTACCTAACTTGAAGCCACTCCAAATCCTACACTTCCTTGAGAAGGTATTATAATTGGAAGGATCTTTATTAGCGATTCAAGCTAAGTGATACGCCCTCTGGAGGAAATTTGTAGAAGGTCCCTATAAGTAGGATATCGTTTAGTGTTGCCAGAAGTAGCAAAATTTCTCTACGTTGTCGGATTTTAGCTCTTGAAGAAGTGGATAAGACTTTTTATTTAAGAATCAAAATTTGTGTATAGTAATATGTAATCATACTCTTTATTTATTTAAGGACTTTTTTATAAAACCGATTTATTATATTAATTTTTTTTTTAATTTCAGTTCATTTATTAATTTTGTTTTAAAATCAGTTCATCATTTGGCAACGAGTTCATTGTTTACATTTTAATTTGTATCAATTACAATTCGAGTTTTTCTTACTTTTTAGCTTTAAATTTGTTTATTTCTTATAGTATGTGATAGTGTTTATGTTAAAAATGAAATCTGCGAAAAAGTCCCCAGCAAATTGCAATCTATATGGTGTTAATGTCAAAATCAAAACTGAAGTATTCATTATTTTCCAAGTGCAAGTCGTAAAATTTAGTTTTTTACCATAAGTGGATATCTACAAATTCACAATATTGAAATTTTGCAAAACTTTGTTTAGAATCGATATATGATATTTTATCCATTTTCATAGATTCGCCAGAATTTTTTTACTTAACTTCAGTAGGTACACCTGTAGAACTATTATATATTATATGACTAGAGCTAGGGCTTTAGCCCCCCCAGATCTGATGACATAACTTCGCCCATGGACATACGGTTTCGGCTATGCGATATCCCTAGTACATCCTAAGGATATACAATGTTAAAAAACGGGACGTCCTCGGTATATCCCAATACTTTATCCCCGGGATATCCCGTATACTTTATCCTCGGGATATACACTGCACTACATCCATATGCTATTAAAAGGATACTTAAAGGGTACATAGATTAATATTTTATGAATAAAAAAGATGTTCATTTAAATTTTTATTTATTTTAAATATTTAAAAAAATCATGTTTTTGAATGGGAAGAGAATTTTTGTGTGTTCTATCTTGCCGCTCTTTTGCCCTCTTGAGTCATGCAGCAATTGACTTCTCCCACTCTTTTTTGACGTTAATATTTTTGCTCTCTTATCTGCTTCTGCAAAAACAAACATTCATTATTTAAGGATGTAATATACAATTTACAAGAGAACAAATAGCAATAAATCGTTGATGCAAAACTATTTTTTCCTGTGCATTTTAGTTTAGTACATAAACAGTATTTGTCATGAGAGGGTTGAATCATTTGACAAGTAATATTATAATTAATTGCCCATTGAGCAAGAGATCTGGGCAAAACATTAGCTTCGGTATGTTCTGGGGATAAATTATTGGATATTTGAGTAGATGTGTTTGTGATTATACTGTTCAAAGGAGCTGTTATTAAATGTGTAAGAACATGATTGGATATCTGGTGTTAACACTATTTCCAATGTTTCGTTATTTTCAATTTCAGAGGAACTGTTGCAATTCACTGAAAGTGCCTCCGAATTTGGCATGTAAAAAAAGTTCATTTTTAGTTGAACTACAAACCACACTTTCAATTACGTTCTAACGGAACGTTTTAGTCCGAAATTTTTTGCCGTTTGGCTCGCATGTAATATTTGTTTATAATTATACTTAATACTGCACCTACCTGAACGAACAATCACAATATTGCACAATATGATCACAATTATCGTTTTTTATGCACTACACACGCTTCGCTTCTAAAAATTATTTGAAAACATAACCTTAAAATCTCTTCCGATCCGATAATATTCGAAAGAAAAAAGAAGAAACTGGCCTCGGCATCTAGAACTAAGCTGGCAAGTCCTCGTTATATGTATATAGGATATACCTAGGATATAGATTTTCGTATATACGAGGTATATAGGTATTGCTATATCTTTAGGATATACGAGGAATGTCCCGGGATATGCGCTATGAATACGATATTGACAGGATATCCTGGGGATGTTGTGTGCTATTTGGGTTTTGTAACGTGATACTTGATATTTTATCTATTTGTTATAATGTGTTTAAGCTCAATTGATTTTGGGCGTGGATTGGGTTATTAAATAACTCGAATAACTTTGAAAAAGAAGTTGGGCACCACTATATTTAAAAGTTACTATACTTGACTTTAGATTAGTGATAAAAATATAGAAAATCACTAACCACTAACAAATTATATTTAAACCAAGTTTTAGATAAGGTAGTAGCAAATTCTAATTCACATAGTTTTACTTAATTCAAATGTATAATGATTTATTTTAAAAGCACTTATCTGTTCTTAGAACGAAGTAATATAAGGAATGTTTATTTGCATGGTCTTCTTCAGGCAACTTCAAAGGGATTCGGTATCATTATTCTTAATTCTGGAACTTGAATGATATCGTGAAATTTGGTATTCTAACTTAAACTCGAACGTGTAGATCTTCTATTGATGAACTAAATCACGGTCTTCAGATTGTACCAAACTTCTAAGTATAAAAACCATAAAACTTCTTGATAAAAATTCAAAATGTCTAGATATAAATCCAAATAAACTGTCTAGATATAAATCGAAATAAACCGTCTAGATATAGCCATGCTTATAAAATCAGACGGATTATACGATAGATAAAATTTATTTAGTACATCGAATGACCAAGATATATTAAAATTCAAATCAACTTGATTCATTGATATCTAAATTAAAAATAGGCGAATAGAAAAAAACAAGACGACAAATGACATTTGAGTAGGTGAATGTGTCAAAATAACCAATAACGGTTCCAACCGTTACAATTTATAGCTTTATCCGTTTCTATATTATTTAATTATTGCATAAGTTACTATCTTTGTACACATTTGCTATATTATGTTTCTCCATTTTAAATTAATTTTTGATTAGGTATGTATTTTATATCTACCAATTGCTACTTTTAATTATTTCTTTTCTTGGGTCTACATAGGTATTTGACGATTTCATACATTTATATTCTATAGTCCTCTTTTATGTATTTCTATTTGACTTCTTTTAATTCTGTTTGTTTTTTGCTAATATTAAAAGATCTTCTTCAAATAAATACACATTTTACATCAATAAAAATTTGTTGTAAAAGAGAATAACAAGGTCTAGGCACATATTTAAAAGAATGTTATAGCTGCCATTCTTGTCAGTTCTAGATCCTTTAAACGATAACCGACTTTAGAGGAGTCACTACTGGAGGTATGGGTGGTATGGAATACACCATGTGAAAAGGAGTCCTTGAAAATTTTGGAATTTCCCCGACTGCCCACATGGCTCTGTACTAATTCTTTATTATATCTTGAAGAAATTCGTTACCATTTAAATTCAAATTTACAGGATATTTAAATAAGTTTTGTTTTATGCTGTCCATATCCTTGTTCGTTTTTATCAATAATTATCTTTTTCTAATTTCAGAAGTTTTTAGTTACATATTTAAATTATTATAATTATTTTGTATGTACTCAGTTGTTAACTGTTTAACTATAAAACCACAACAAAATTACATAATTTTTCTTTTATTTCAGGGGGAGTTGACTCAAGACCAAGTCGAAAAACTGAAAGAACACCACAGAGAATGTAGTCAAATATCTGGTGTCTCTCAAGATCTGGTCAAAAAAGCCCGCCAAGGCGATTTTTCTGAAGATCAAAAATTGAAAAACCACCTTTTCTGCGTTTCGAAAAAAATTGGATTCCAAAGTGAAGATGGTAAAATTCAAAATGAAGTTCTTAAAACAAAAGTCGGAGCCGCTTTGGGAGATCAAGAACTTGCGAACTCATTGATTGGAGAATGCGCTAAAGAATCTACTAGTGGACCAGAAACCGCTTTCCAAATTATTAAATGTTATTATGAGAAGACTCCCAAGCACATCAGTATTGTTTAAGGGTATAAATGTGATGTAATTTTTTATTAATAAATATGTTAAGAAGTTAAATGGTTATTTTATTTGTTCCAGTAATAATAAAAACGGAGATGGGTTTTTTAATGAGTCCTTCCAATTATAAATATAATATTTGAAAGTTAAATAACACTGAAATGGTTCTATTGACAAAAGTAGGAGTTTCTAAACGCTCGTAACTGTGTGTAGTATTTTTTCTTAATGCATTTATACTGTACGTAATCTAGCTAGAACATTGGGACACTCATGGAAGTAGGAGCATTAGGGACACTGCTCTTCATGCTCATTTGATCTAGATAGTAACCATTGCACGTCTCAAGATAGTAGTGATTCTAGCGCTAACGCGACTGGCCTGGAAACTCGAAATGGCGGTAAATTCAAATGAGATTCTAATGCAAAATTTCAATTTTCTGCTAAAATCGCAAATTTCCGGCCGCGAAATTGCGGAATTTTCCACATACAGGGTGAACCTTCAGGAAGTGCATCGATCGATATCTCAGAAAATGTATGTTGGAAAAATTTGGGATGTCTTGATGTATATTCAGCAAAAATATTTTAATTTTGTTAGTATTATATTATAAATTCTAATATTGAAAAGTGTAATAAAATTTGTAGTTTAAAATATTTTTGGGTAACGAACAATAATCAAATCTTTTCAAATTTAAACATTAGACGTTAATAACTGAAAAATATCAAAATTAATTATGGAGTTTGGGAAACGGTAGTACTGGTTTTATCAGTACATCCATCGACGCAACATTTCTTTTTTTTTAGTTTATTATACGTTGGCTTTCCATATTAATAATGTAAGCACTTAATGCAATAAAAAGGCAATAAATATCAATGAAACAAAATTATCATTATTATTAATAAATTCCTTCACACTCGCGCTTGTCAGAAGCACGAGAATGAAAAATAATTCGAAATGAAAATTGTTGACCGTCATTTCCTTATTCTATAAGTATCATAAGTTTTATAAGATCAGATTGTATTGAATTCGTCATCAGCCAATGAACTTGTCAAAATTCAACGAAACGACACCAGCGCCATGACCTTCCTAACTGGCCTGTGCGTAACCTAAAAATCTAATATTTTATTGTTATTAGTAGTCTTTATATTTTTGTTTTTGTACTATTTTCTAGTGTTAAAGTTTTTATAATATCGGTAGTTTGATTTTTTGAAAGACGACCTACAAAACAGCAATGAAAAACATGCAACGATTTTTATAAAATTTTAAATGAATAATTTTATTTGAATTAGAAAGAGAAATATTATATATGAATGTTCATTTTAAACATTTTGGGTTAGGGTACCAACTAGAAAAAATTTCTCGGAGTTTTAATGTCAGATTAAAAATTAATACTATTATTTTTTTATTGAACCCCAATTTTGTCATTGTAAACGTTTAGAACAATGGCAGCAATAGCATACCTAGGGCTGATAAAGCACTTTCTAGAGATGCTGTTTTGCGAGCTACACTTTTTAGAAGATATTTCCAAATATTATGAGACTATTTTTACTGATGGTACGGGTACTGTAAAATAGAATGGAGCCACAAAATTGTACTTACCAAATTTGACTATTATTTAACAAACATTTTCGAATTTGGTCATACCTAATTTGCATTTGATATGGATCAAATTAAATAATTTATCAAATAAAAGATGTAAGACTCATATAGAAATAAATAGAACAATATGTGCTTTATTTAGCTACAAATAGGTTTATTATTTGATATTTTCATTTTCAACAAATTATGTAAAATTTCAATAAGAAGAAATGTATTTTTAACATCATTAAATTTGTAGGGCAATGTTTCATTTAAAAAAATTATTTTTCAAATCGCTTTGTACCTTAAGTCTTTAAGTCAGTGTTTATCTACAATAAAATTATGACTTATACTCAATAATTGTGCAAAAAAACTAAAAAATATAGAAAATATCGCTATAAAAAAAAATGTAGTTTATGTGAAAATGAATTAATTTGGCTAACAGTTTTTGGCGCAAGTCGTTTTTACAGTCAATTTTAAATAGCTTCACGTTTTTCTATTACACTAAATAACCGTAAGATGGTGCCACTTTTATTCTTGTATTTTTCCTATGAAGACTAGAGAGAAGGAGGCGAATAGGCAATGGCCAAATTTAAAATTTCCGTCCTTCTTTTTGTAAAGTTGGCCGAATTGACTGTAGTTGGCAGGTTAAACGTCACTGCCGTTTATTTTTTATGCAAAATGAAGAGATATTTTTCCAGACATTGATGAATAGAATTAAAATATTGTGAAAAAAGTACCCGAGTACAAGTAACATAGGTTTCAAAAAAACATCAAAGCAAGATTTACTTCGTTCCAGATTGTAAAACGGACATAAATTAGATGTAAAACTAAAGAAAACACAAGGAGAAATCAATTTAATGTCTTTTTAAAGCTTCTTATGTAAGTAAAATAATGTATTTATGTTTAAATATAATAAATATTGTAAACTAGTCACAATACGTATATTATGGAGTGTAGTTTATTTTATTACGAGTTTGTAAGGTAGAAGCACCACTGAATAAACGGCACCAGTAAATGAACAATTTTGAACTAATTCGCGATTAGGTCGCATCTCTCTACCCCATATATGTTTTCTTTATGTTTCTAAACTCTTTAGCTCTGTGTGTCAAAAGCGTCAATTATTTGGATTCGGTAAAGTCTTGTGTAAAGCAACATATTTGTTGATTGTTCGTGGAGGTATAGACCTAATAAGAAACCATGTAAGGAAAAATAGTACTTAATAAGATTTCTACACTCCTAGTTTTAAAGTTATTGACTATCTTAAATTATTATTTATAGTTTTAGGTATTTACGAGTCTATAACCTGAAAAATTTGTGTATTGGCGGAAAAAGTAAAAAAAATATGTCGTTAATTCACTGGAACCTGTGTTAACCCAGTGAATAAACAAATTGTTCATTCACCGGGTCAGGCTAGAATAACACATATTATAGCATTATATACCTTAAAAAGAAGAGCATTAAGTGCAGATTAATATTTTCCACTTAGTATATTTATTAAATGGCCGTGTCCAGTAAATGAACGACCTTTAAGTTGCCGTTAATTCATTAGATCAGGCTGTTTCAGTAAATGAACTTGCCAATATGTTTATAATTTTGAGATTTTAGTGACCTACCTACCTACCTACCTACTTACCTATTAGGTAATTAACATATTAGTATATTTTTCTTGAATTCCTTGGCAGGTCAAAGGATCATAGAAAGAAATATAGAAGATTTCAGTATTCTAATGCGAAAGCCTCTAAGAGGCGTTGAGAAGGTGAAACAGAATGAACTTTCGATTAGTGGTGCAAAAAGTAGATATGGAATAACAAAAAGCACACTATTTAACAAAATAAAGGGGAGAATCCCATTCGTCCGAAAAATGGGCCCCACCCCAATTTTAACGACAGATGAAGAAAATTTTTTAGAAAATTTGATTCTTTCGAAAGCATTTCTAGGATTTCCCATGCATGCTAATGAAGTAAAAGACTGTCCAACGCGTTTTAAAGACAGTCCAATGAGAAAATACATTTGTTGATGATTGGCCTGGGCGATAGTGATTAAAATTTTTTTCACAAAGACACCCAAAAATAACCATTCGAAATACTGAAATCATATCAAAGTCTCAAGAATCCGTTACGGAAGCTGCAATTAGAAGTTGGTTTCAGGAATTATATGACTATTTACATGGTGAAAATTACACACACATACTAAATGATCCAAATACAATTATTAATGCAGATGAGATAGGACTGCAGACTTATCTAAAAAGTGCTAGTGTTGGCTCCGAAAAATTACTCAAATTTTTACAAAATTGCAAGTGGTCCTTAAAAATTTGATTACATCTATTATTATTATTATTATTATTATTATTATTATTATTATTATTATTATTATTATTATTATTATTATTATTATTATTATTATTATTATTATTATTATTATTATCCATTATTATTCTAAAAACAAAAATAACTTTAAGAATAAATAAGTTCTGTCACTATAACAGAAACAGAACAAGAAAATTGACAAATTAACCTAGGTTCTTACGTAAGAGTCAGATACCAAAAGAAGTACTTTCCCGGAATAGTGGTTAATATAGTAGAGGATAAATACGAGGTTAAAACTATGACTCCATTTGGCTCCAATTTATTTAAATGACCGAATCCAGAAGATCATGGAAGATTAAGGAAGAAATTGTACCACAGATTCAGTAAAAACTAGGATGCTACGAATGTCAAGAAATTGCGAAATATAACTAGACTCATAATGCCTACATACCTGTATTTTGTTTGTTTTTTAACAATAAATTATTATTTATTGATTTTTATAATAATTTTCCTAATTTTCTAGATAGGTATTTTCTTAGTTCATTCACTAGACCAGGAGGGTTTATTTACTGGTATTGAGCGTTCATTCGCTGGGATTTTCTGAATAAATTAATTTTCATCTTTTATCTTTTTGCAAGCCTTTAAAATAACTTTATTTTAATAATAACATTGGATTATGAACTATTTCAGCATCACATAGAAATTAAGTTGTCGTAAATATTTATTGTGGTAAAATTATAGGCATAATTTAAAAATAAAGAAGGCCTTAACCGTTCATTAACAGGGACTTCTACCCTATATTATAAAATTTTACAGTCATATATCCTGACTTACAAACAACAATAATTACACATTAAATTAAACTAGAAAAGAAAGTTTGTTTTTTTATAGTTTTATTGTTAGATAAAGAGTTGCTATTGGTATTTTCTTGTTGAACCCCAATTTTGTCATTGTAAATGTTTTTTATAGGATCGATCCTAAACGCTTAGAAAGGTAGCAACATAATTTATTATATTATAATTTTTCCTAGGGCCGATAAAGCACTTTCTAGAGATGATGCTGTTCTGCACATTTAAGAAGATATTTTCACATATTATGAGACTGTTTTTACTGATGGTACTGTTAGCAAAATAAAAAGGAGCAAGCTGAAATTAAAGGATGAGGCAATATCATGTACATTCCCAAATCTCCCTTTATTCTTGAATTATAACGATAAAAAATCTTATATAAATAAAAATTTCCTTGCTATATTCGGTCATTAATTTTATTTTATATCGTTAGGACAGCACTACATATGTTTCGAAAAACTCTGTTTCCATCTTCGGGTGCAGTCAACATTTAAAAACATTAAAAAACACATGGGGACGATTAAAAACAGTTTAAAATTTTTAGAATACCAGAAACCCCATCTTTTGTTTTAGCGTGTGAAGGTGTATTCGAAATAATATTATTTCGAATACCAGAAACACCATCTTTTTGTTTTAGCGTGTGAAGGTGTATTCGAAATAATTTTTGTTTTGTTTTGAAAATGTACACTGGCAATCTAATGTTAATACAATTAACAAACTTGTGTAATCTTTGAAAACGAGAATATTGGTGGAGGTGGTGGTGTTACGTTAATTTTTGACCGCTCAATTTATTAAAGGAAAAATTCGACTCACCTTGTTTAAATATATGGCAAAAAAGTAAACCGTAATTTATGGTTGATAATCTTTTAAAAATTATTATTTTTGTCGTGAACTGGCTGCATATATTTTTAGCATTGAGATATCATTATTATAATTTAATTAATCGTATCACTGAACAGGGGTTTCGTATTTTGTTCATATTATCTGAGTTTTTGTTGATTGTATTCCTAGTACAATACTTTGTACAATACTGGCTAATTTGTTCAATTCTCCTAAAAATAGAAAGTCTCGTTGCGAATTTATTCATATTATGTATTATAACCTTACCTTTAGGTAATTAATTATGTAGGATACCAATTTCATCGAATTTGTATAGTTTTTGTTCTCATTGTTTATATTAATCCAATATTATGGCTCTAATTTCTTACAGTACAAATTTCTTGGTTAATTTGCTAGATTTAATGTTAGTCAACGACGGGACACGATAATTGACAGAGTCATGTGTTTTGTGTCGTTTCAGGTAATGGTATCGCTGTATGAGGTGCGTTTGTTTAAATGTGGGGTTGGAGGATTTCTCGCGACCAGTGTGTTTTGGATGTTTGTCAGTAACAATTTCCAAATGTACAAATGTAGTTATATAGTCTCTAAGATATGTACTGGTAAATTCTTAAAGATGAATTTCTGAACCCACTCTGCTTGTCATTTTTCAAAGCGGAAAGGGAGACATCGTGGGAGATTTTGTTGGTTAGTTGTGTCTGACAGGTGGAGAAAGGCAAAGAACCTCATATTCTGTCTCGGAGTGAAATCTTAATTTTATGTAGCCATCGTGGCTATCCTCGTTGTTTTGATAAATTCCCATGTTTTTTTTTTGGCCCATTTCACACCGCTACGCTAAAGCGGATTTAGAGACGAAAAAAATTGGAGGTCCATGCATTTGTGTCTAAAATATTGAATTGGATTCTTCAATAGTTGGTTGCTGCGGACTCTCTGGCTTGTTTTTCACCCTTGGAAGGCTACCAGTTTAACCTTCTACGAAAAATGGTTCTATTTACACTCCGGAGATCAACGGTTTCGACTAGACTCAACCGTACATCGGTTTACTAGCCACCTGGTTTACTAATAGCTGATTTTACATGGATGGTTCTTTGACTGGATAGGAAGATGGTGATGCCGTCAATGAAAACACCCTACTATCAGGTTTTTATATTATAATGAGGATTTCATATGTGCACTGTGCCTGCTGATTTATTGAATTAAACATTCACTGTTAAACGAATGTTCTCAAGGTATTCTCAACATTATTTATACTTTTGCAAACGGGGTGTTAAACAAGTACAGTTTTGCTATTAATAACTTATGTATTACCAACACTTTTAATTAATTAAGTACTATTTCAAATTTTGTTATTTAAGCCCTTAGCGTCTCGGTCAGGGTATTGACCATAAGTACCTCGGGACATAAGGGCTACAGTCAACTTTTCAATTTTTAGATTTCTTCTTTATAAAAAAAACAAGACTTAACCATAAGTTAAGCAGACTCTCAAGGCCCATTAAGGGCAGACATTATTATATTAACCTATTCCAATCTGGGATTTTCAGTAAATAACCTCTGTGTCTCAAGTCCTAACCTAGTGGTAATTGCATCAAAATGGCCGCGTCTCTCTTGCACAGTATAGTAATCAAAGTATGTGATAGTTTGTACTTTAAATAAATCTAGGATTATTTATTATTCCAAACATTTTGAGTCAGGTATTGAAATTATTTTACGGTAAGATATGTTACGACACATTTTACTTTGACTTGCATAAATAACACTGCCACTGCCCACAAATCACAAAAACATCTGTCAAATGTAAAATTTCGTTGATTGTTAAACATAGAAACGACTTTAATTTACGCTTTTACGTTTTAACAAACGGTTTTAAGAAAGCGGTTTCCAATTTGCTCGTTTACCGTCACCGATTCATAATCATACGAAACCGTTTGATGACGGTGAATGAGGGGTCTATTCTGTAACAATTCCTTTATATTTAAAGGCCTTTAAAAATATTTTCTTCTTTACTTCTGTCATTATTTAAACGGATCTTTAAAAAACATTAGAGGACTATCTTAAAGAAATCTGTTTAAATAATGAAAGAAGTAAATTAACGAATACAAACATATTTTTAAAGGTCGCCAATATTTTTAAAGGCCGTTAAATATAAAGGAATTATTACAGAATAGACCCCTGAGCCCTTTATCTGTCAGTAATAGTCGCTGTTGTAAAAGGTTTTCATCATGCTCATATTGTCTTTTTAAATATAATTTCGTGATACGCTTGATTATTAATGATTTTTTGAGATTATTTTCTGATTCGAAAATAATTTAATGAGACCACTTATTATATTACCCTTGACCAACGCACTTTCGTAACGTCCTCAAACAAAATTGTCTTACTAAAATGTTATAATTATAAATGTCAAATAATTTTGAAAGTGTAATTTCGTGTGTGAAGTAATTAAAAAATATTCATTATTATGTTTTAAATTCATATAACTATTAAATGAACCCTTTACACTGGAAAAAATTCACAGATTTCGCAATCTTTCCGCAACCATCGGGGGATATTGGAAATGATAATAGTTTCTTTTTCAAATTTATGCCCCTCTCTCAAAGAAAGAAAATATTAGATAACTCAAAATTGGACACATGAGATTGACCCAAAAAAATGTACTGTCTATCGAAGCCTTACCTCTTTGTGTACACTGTAACCGGGCCTTAACCGCCAAACATTTTTTAGAGTAGAATTGAGTTTACTTTAAAAACTCAACGAGCTGAAAACTGTATTTTTATACAAATTAGGAAAATTCTCTAATTATTAGAAAAGGTAAATTTATTCAACCAAATTTATATTACTATATTTTAGTTTTCTGGCCCTATAGTTTTGTTTTTTCGTCTGTAAAATTTTGTAATGTATCAAAACCCCTAAAAAATTATGTATTTATTAAGAACCTTTGTATAATTTAATTGTAATATTGTTGTACCTGTAGCCAACGTAACAACGTGATCGGGCCGTATAAACTGGCAAGGCTGATATTATTCGTTTCCTGTTCGCTCTAATGCTAACTCTCTGTAGTTTTTACGTGCACTTATCAAAAGCGTATTAGAAAACATTCAGTGGCCGACAATGTATAATAATTTGGTCATTTGAATCTTTTATCTGATTATCTACAATTTTCTTTCTGTTTGTTAATATAGACTCAATAAATATAAATTGTCTTGTAACCGGTTGAAAGAAAATTGTAAACTGCTATCTGTTCATAATCAAATGAATGAAACCTTTTGATCAGTGTAAATAAAGATCATCAGATATACCTAGTAATTAATCAGTTTCAACCTCATCAGAGTGCATATATAAAGAAATGAATCCAATTGAACAATTTATGACTTTAAATTGAATGCGTTTAATGGCCTAATCAGTTCTCAAAATGACAAAGTTTGTAGTAACCTTTTTGGTTCTAATCAGTGTCTACTATTTTCAGGTGAATACAATTTATTTTGTTAATTTTTGATTAATAAATATGAAATTCCTAGAAAAACTTTAAAAAAATATTCCTACGGGAGATATTTTTATATTTCTAAAACTATTGAACTATGAGGCTTGGGTTGGAAAATTATCTGGGATAGTGGTATATTCCATATAGTGGTAGTTTTATTTCTTTTAACTTACTTGGTAGTTTTGTTGGTATTTAGTCATACAAAATAATGGAGTTACACGTTCTATTAAGGTTTATAGAGTGGCATTTGATAGCATTTACTGCATACCATTAGATGTGTACCACCAGATTAAAATATTTAAATCAATTTGTAGATAAGATCAAACAAAAATATAATTCATGAATATCATTATGAACACGTTGAATAGCAATGGTTCCAAATTAGATCCTTGGGGAAGGCTTGCAAGTCATTTACTCTGACTATCTGGACAGGGTTCATGACATAAATAGTTACCCAACATTAAAAATTATATCATTGAATCCTAGTTACCACTCTTCTGCATTACGTTTTTGATCGCTGTATCCTCAAATACACTATTAAAACTAACAACAAATATCGTGTATGGTTTCATTTTAATATTAAAAAAGATATTTAACTGAAAGTTAAAATTCATCCTTTGAATAAGTTAAATGGTGACGAGGGTACTTTTCGCGAGTTTCAACGCCTGAGAACTAAAATTAAATTAGACATCGAAAATTCATATCGATCTTTTGTACAGTCAGCAGAATCTCATAAAATATTATCCTAATAAATTTTGAAATTTTATTAATAAAAGGAAGGGTAATAACTTGGTAATTAACAACATGACATACAACAATGTGTTGTTAAGTGATCCTGATGCCATCGTAAACGGATTTGCGAATTTTAGACCAATATCCGTAATATGCAACATTAGTAAAGTCTTCGAAATCCTTTTGCACAAATATTTAGAGCATTATATTTCACCCATGATATCATCCCATCAACAAGGTTTTGTAAAAGGTCGATCTACTGTAACAAACCAAAGCATATCACAGAAAATATGGACAATCGACT
>OV651814.1:38129686-38175693 GCA_927349885.1 Psylliodes chrysocephalus
TAACTGTATTTTTTATTTAAAAATATTTGTAAATGTATTATTAATAACATATGCCGAAAGTCTTTGGTCGATGGCCCTTTGAGTACCCAATAAGTATTATAACTATAAACGAATGCAATAAGTATTTCGGTTGGGCATCAGACTTATTTTTTGATAGTATAATTTCTGGGTTGAATAAAAAACGGTTTTTCTTAGCGGTTTAGAATAAGGGGTGGGCAAAATATTCGATTAATTTTTTTAAATCGATTATTTTAGATTAATCGATAATTTTCAATTAATTATTTTAGATTAATCGATTATTTTATATTAATCGATTATTTTCAGATAATTTTTATATTCGATTTCGATTAATTAAAATAATCTAATGATCATTTAATTGAATAATCGACTTTAAAGGAAATACAAAAATAAAAAGTGGTTAATAGCTTATTCGTTCGTGGTAACAATTCTGAATTGATTCAGAACTACTAATTCATACTTTGAGCGCATGTCTGATTCATTATCAATTCTGAATTGTTACCGCCAAAGCAACTTCCATTATATTTCGGTATTTCAAGTAGGGGTGGGCAAAATAATCGATGTTTTTTTTTTTAAATCGATCATAGATTATTTCGATTATTTTAAATAATCGATTATTTACCTTTATAATTGGAAAAGTTTCAAATGTTTAAAAGGTTGACTGCCGGTTGTAACTAAAGGGTCATTGCAGGGTGCCAACTACATACTGAGCGTTGCAAATCATAATGGAAACGACTCGCACCGGTGCGTGGTTGGCACTACGCATTTCTCCTACACCTCGCACCCGTGAGTGGTCGACATTCAACCTGTTAAGGATGGCTTTCCCTAAAATGGTTATGATAGCAATTTAAAAATTATGAAATTTCTTTAATTATATTTACAGCTAACCGTGAATAATTTTTAAGTTAATCGATATGTCAAGTTTTACATTTTTGGATGTTCTAGAAAAATCACCTCTAGAATTTGTTTGAAAAACACCGTAGGTAAAAGTCCAAGAATTTCAGCTTAAACTCTAGATCCCGAATCTATTGATGTTAAAGATAACTACTTCTGGTTGGAATATCACATGGTTCGGCAAGAAATCTGGCAAGGATGTAGCGTGTTTATTGGTGTCAAAATAAATAAAATTTTAACAATATTGAAGTTTCCGTTTGACAGGAGAGTTTCTGGACAAGTTGTATATTTAGAAATATTTAGATATAAAGGATGCTGAAAACTGTTTTATATTTTGAAAACATTAATTGTATGGATAATAAAAAAATATTGAGCAAACTTTGTAAAATTACAAAGAAACAAAAAATATACATATAAATACGAATTATAAATACCTATTTTATCAATTTTTTTCGAATATAAAACTCCTGTAGCAAATTGAAATAAACGTCACGTTTATTCAAGTTTAAAACATCCAAATATTTGGTATAAATTTCTAAAACAATAATCCATCCAAAATGCTTTAAGAAAGTAATGACATTACCAGGGAAGTGGAATGGTTTAAACACCATGGATATCTAAAAGAAACTATTGATATTTTTTGATTTGTTTATAATACTTTTCATGTTTCAATGAAATAATTTGACTCTTTGTAATCTTGAGATCCACAGTTCGACGAATTCAGTTGTATTATTTATATAAGTATAAAATGTCTTAATTAAACTACACTTCAAGGCAAACCTTCCATTACCCTATGGCCGTGCGACTAACAATAAGAAATTTATTTATAAAATATAAACATTCTTTCTACAAAACCATAAATATTTGTTAATTATGTTTTTTTATTGCTTTTAAGTCAAAAAACAAAAGACGCTAAAATTGCTTTAAAACATATTTCGGCGGTGACAGAAAATTGTGTAAATTGATTCTAAAAAAACAATTTGAGAAAAATTATAGTAAAATTTAAACTTCTCTCAGAATATCATTATCACTATTTTAATTGATAAATAATTTGTAACAAATCATTGTTACTATCAAGTAAAAACTTATTTTCAATAAAAAAAGTGAATTTTGTAAGAATCAATCTACAAATTTAATATTTATATAGTAAAACTATAATAAACATTCCACCTTTTCCTACATTATGCAAAACCTTTCTTATTTTATAGGTACAAGCAATTAAATATTAAATATTCTTAAACTTGACAACCGATAATGAATAAAAATTATAGATATAGATACACTGGTTGCGCTCCACATTGTTCTAAATTATTAAACCTGCAGAGCCAAAACCACAAAAAAAGTTTACTTTTTTAATGTAATGTGAAAATTATCATTATTTTGTGAATTGTTTAAAAAATATATTTAACTAATATTTAGGGTTCATAATTTGCTCGTTAAATAATAGTTTAAATAGTTTTTATTTTGATAAATAAAATTCACATTTGTACTATTGTTTATATACTATTATATAAATATAAAGATTTTGCATAATTAAAATGGAAACCTGATTAATTCATACGTTCAATAAATTGACTACAAATAATACTGATATTTTATTACGCGCGGTATGAACTAAGTAGACAAAAATTAAAATTACTTAAAATTAAATAACGAAAATATAATTCTAACTTTATATAAATATCTCATACAAAAACCGTTATAACAAATAATTTGTTTATCGAGTACCTTTCATATCAAAGACTAGTTCTAGATTTGTTAATGATTATCGTGTTCATCACGTTTTTGCTCTCTCCATACCCAATGCAGCGCCCTGTTCAGTTGGTAAACCATCCAAGGGAATAACCCCACCCCATTTACCACTGTGCTACACATGAATTTTATATAATCGGTAAGCTTTATTAAGGAAAATAATTATTTTTTTTGTAGTAAAGTGAAACCCCACTATTTTTTTATCGGTATCACTTAATATCTTTGTTGTTCAAAAAAAATATTTATAAAAAACGAGAAGTCATAATTATTTTTTAAACATCCGAGAGGTACCTACAATAAGCAGTTATAAATTCAAAATGGTAATATTAAACTTTTCGGGTGGTAAAAATAATTTTGGCAGGAAATCGACTAGGAATATAAAAAAAATTGTTCGGTTATTTAATCCTGCACAAGCAGTAGATTAAAAAATAAATGCCCAGAGCATTTATAAGTTGAGCGGTAAAATGAGAGAATGAGCAGTTATATAAACAGTTCGGTACTTTTCAGTTTCAAACAGGCTTACGCAAGGTTAGGCTACAGTACCTAAGGCTCAAGAAGAGATCCGGTTAGTCAGAGTTTCGAGTTAATTTTTTTCTGCTATTTCTTACTGTGCTGTGACTGTATTTGTGGAATCTTAACATGTATGGGGATTCCATCAATAAATAAATAGCAGAATGTTATTTCAGCTGACTTGAGACAAAACTTTCGAAATTACATTAAAGACATCCGGCAACGTTGCATTTCGAACGATTCTCCGCCAACCGAAATTATTCTATTCTATGACATCTAGGAATTATTTCAGGTACTGTTTGAACCGTCGATCAAGACGTTAAGTGATTTTTTCTACGCCTATGTCAGTAAACGTTAAAAATCACACTATCAACATTCATTGTTTGAGAATGTTTTAAGTGGGCATAGAAAAAGTATAGTACGTTACACGAGTTGTAAGTCCATTACGCACTCGTGAAACTTTTTCACTTTGTGCGTAATGGGTTACTTACAACTCTTTTTACGTAATATACCATTTTGCGTAACTTTTTTATTTTAGTAATTCTGGAATGAAAAAAAAAGTTTGTTTAAATATGGCGATTATTGAAACTATGCAGGCGTTTTAAAACACCGTCACCAGTCACCTGACGTTATTTGTAAGGTGGTTGTATTAGTTGTTTTAAAATTTATTTTTTATTTAAATATGGTAAAAAATTAAAGAAAATTTGGCAGTCGGCGATATTTGCTGATTTTAGCCATCCAAAACTACATGAATCCTTTGAAAAGAGGAAAATTAAATTTTCGAGGTGAAAAAAACTTTTTTTTTTCGATACCCACATGGATATTCTACGCACATACTACAAAACGAAAAAGTATGCCATTGCATTCAACTGAACGAATATATTTCATATATATTTTACATAGTAAGAACTCAAAAAAAAAAAAAGAAATCCACCAATCACAGTTCATATTTTGGTCAACCACAAAATTGCTTGCAAATAAATGCAAGTGCGTAAGACACCTACGTCACCGATCCGATCCTACGCCATCGATCCAAAAGAAAAATCTACTAATACGTTAAATGTGATTAATGTCACAGGCACTTAAAATCGTCATCTTTGACAATAAATCCAGTCGTTTTTTCTGTCAATAATAATTTCACGACACACTTAGAAGTTGGCAATTTAATTAAGTAAAATATAATCAAACTATATAATATATTAAAACTTGATTTGCAGATGTATAATGACTAGCAGTTGTTTTCAAAAAAGGATATTATATCGTCCAAGGTGGATGACCTCCATTAATATATAACACGTACATAAATCCGTCTTTACATTTTCCTTTAATGGAATAGTAATAAGGTAAAAAGAAGTGTAATCTAAATCTAAAACAAATGATAATTATATTTCCTTCTTTAAAGAATATTTGAAACCAAATTGCATAGATTCTCAATAATTTTTTTTTAGCCACAAAAAACCCTCTTACCATCAGCATACTAATTATGTTTGATACCCAATACTAAAGAACTTCGACTGACGTAGCCCTTTGGATTGAGTCATATGTTGTATTGTCAAATGATCCTGCTAGAATGTGAGAGTTCCCCGATTGGTAAGTAGGTTGTAAACAATCTAATGATATGTCACATATCTTTTAATCAGACTTTCATATAGAAACAAAAAGTGTCGTTAACAGGTTTGAAGGACTTTAATTCATAATACGACATCTGTTATTATTGTGAATAAAAACTTTAAATGGATCATTCTCTAGTTATGTCTGTATCTGTAATGTGTGGAGGGTGGGTTGCCCCAAGGCACTTAGGACTTACTAAGCCCATTGAGCATCCTCCTAAATTGATAGCCTCGTTTTCGCTCGTCAGTCAGCCTACAGATCATTCTCTAGTTAATAATAAATCAAATCTAAAATACGGTCGCCAGACTGGAATTTATTTATGATTTGATAATGAAATTTATGTAATTTAGTAACAAAAACTCTTTAAAAATAGTAGCACAGTAAACAAACGAAACTAATGTGCGCTTTAAAGCTGCCAATTTCTTAATAGGCCTTTTCATCATGTGATGGGCGTCATGTTGAAATACCGCCAAAACAAAAGTTTCGTACTGTTTTGATCAACAATGGCTGGAAAAGCAATTCTATCTCTACATGCAAATCAATCATTAGAAAAAATCGTTGATGGTGATTTTCATTTTTATAACTCTGTGGAAGCACATAGTTGTGAGCAATTGAAAAGGTGCTTGAAGTGTCGTGGACGTCCGGAACAAGGAAAAAAGTGTGCCAATTGAGAGGTTAAGTTTCAATACTTGTTTACTGTGTAAAAAATTTATGAAAACAAATAATAATTATAACTCAATTCTAATTAATTATGCCAACCAACTATTAGTAATTGCAAAAACACTTTAACATGAAAGTTAATCACGGGTATAATTAATAAGATAAATTATTTAATATTTTAAGGGTCTACATAACATTTTTAATAATATTACTGTGTATACCGAAGTAGTATTTTAAAAAAAAATATTGTGTAATACCAGATAAGGATTTTCTTGTGTTGGACCATTTTCTCCATGAAAATGTAGTGAACAAATATAAGTATCTTAATAACATCATCAATCGATCGAAAACCTTTGTCACTTCGACCACATTTTTTCACCCATTATGAACATGTTTTAATATGTATTTTGCCTAATGATTTAATAGTTTTTTTATGATATTGCAGAAATTTATAAAATAATAATGTATTACCTTTGAATGATTTTTACATACACTTAATTGATTGCAAACATTTATTTTTCAATTAAGACACTTATTAGAGAGATATTGCAAATTTCTATAACGTCAGTCACTAATAGTGACAAAGTAATTAGAGACAAATAAATTCCATGCTAAAGTAAGACTTATTGCAAACCTGAAATTTTGACATTAGAGTCCTTGTCCTTATACATATTTCTAACCTCATTTTAAAAAATTTAAATTACATTTCATCTTTTTTGTTGTTTATAATAGTACATAATATGGAAGAGGCATTAGAAATTACCATTTTAGAAGGTTTAGATGACGATGATATTAAATATTTAATATTAAAAAACTTCGAACTGATACGAATGTTGGCGAGCGCACCCGAAAACTATAAAGTCGCCACTAACCGTGGTCCTAAACATCCACAATTAAGGACAGGCACAGTCTTTATTAAAGTCAGTTCTAGAATGTAAGTGATCTGCGCAAGCTCAATGTCAAAATAAGAGCGGCACCAATAGTGACTGACCTTAAGTGAACTTGCAATAACTCTCTATTACTTTACTTTTTTTCCTTTTTTTAAATGAATATATTTAAATTAATATTTATCGATTAGATTTTTTTTCACATGGACATTTTAACATGCTTGTTTACAAAAAACAATACGAAAAAGATTGCTGATACTGACGCATGCGCACAAAAAAAAAGTGATGCAAAGGCCTATTAGTTAATTCATGATGAAATTGACAAATATATGTATTGCCAAACTTCACGAGAATAATATCATACATTTTTTCACCATAATTTTTCATCAAATTTTACTTTGAAGTTCAGAAATACCAACCTATCAAACAACCAACCTATATACTAAATATATATTACTCACATATATGACCCAAAATTTAAATGTAAAACCATTTTCACCATGGAGAAATCACGGGAGAAATTCAGGAATTTATTCGTCAATTATTTCATGAATATGTTCATAAAATTGACAGCTGTAAAGCATGCTTATGGAAAACGACTTACTTTTTCTGTTCGTAAAACATAATGGCAGCAGAATTCGTTGTCAGCACATGTAAAAATACAGCCTTGACTTTTCTTCTCTCAGGCGTTACGAGGTGATTGAGTAGCGAGTCTAGCAATAAAGAAGCGATACCATTTCGACGGTATTCCTTGAGAACTCCTAATGAAAGTATGTAAGCTACGTCACAGTCAGAGAGCGATTTAGCCAAAATTCCCTTATCCTCTTCATTTAAGTTGGCATATGGTTTGATTTTAGCCACAATCAAACCAATAATTTGTTGCTTGTACACAGCAGCCAACGAGTAAAATTTTCTTTGTGAAATAGAATACAGTTTTAAATAATCGTTTAATTACTTAAATATGAAAATAAGGCTAGTGCTATATTAGGCAGAAGTCGATCTTCAGCAGCAGAACGTCTGCTGCAGACATTTTATTTTCCTGTAATTTCTTACAAGCGATTTGTAAACTTAATACATTGAGAAAGATCCGTTGGAACATCTGGCATTTGAATTTACCACGCAAAGATTGATTTGCTCCTCATTTTCAACGACTGAACTTCTGCCTAATGCAGCGCTAGCCTAAAAAAACAAATATCGATTAAGACACAATACCTACATAAGTAATCATATAAACATTAAAGACATTGGTAACTTAATATATATAACAAATAACCGCTATAGGTTCTATTTAGTTACTAATATTTCTAGAGACTTTTAATAAATTAAAATAAAATACAGGATGTTATTATTTAAATACATCACCAAGATTACATATACGCAGTGAATGGAAGAACGGAGCTCAGTTCATTCACATTTTTCGAGGTGATCTCTTTGATTTTAAAACATAGTCGATAGTGTACATTTTGAGATGTGGCCAAATATAAGTGCCATAGAAACAGAAATATTTTATTCTCAGTAATACATACATAAACATGTTTACATAGTCGTCAGTACACATAAATGGTAAAATTCACCACATTTTACATACTTTAACATACAGCATACTCGTATAAAATTTAAAATAAAATAGAATTTTAAAAGATCATGGTTGGCATAAATAATATATAAAAAATACAATATTAAAAATATTAGGTGACATGTTTCACTCTTACAAAATAATGGTTAGTGTTATATAGACACATGTCCAGTAATATCTTTTTAATTTGATGTTTAAACTTTTTTCCTGGTAGATTAAGGATGTGGGGCGGAAGTGCATTATAGAATGAAATGCCCATTGTTCGGGACTTGTTTATTCTAGTTCTCGTTTTTATTAGCTGATTTTTCCCTCTGGTATCGTATGTATGATTGAGTGACATGTGAAGTTTCCCAAATTATTTTTTATGGCTAGCAAGTTTTCAAATACTATTTGCGAAAACAGGGTCATTATGCTAAGTTGCTAAAATAGTTGTCGGCATGATTCATAATAATTTACCCACAGAATAGAGTGAACTGCTGATTTTTGCAAGATAAAAAGTCTTTGTAGTGAAGTGAAGCTAGCATTTCCCCAAGTTAGAATCCCATATGTTAAATTGGAATGGAATAAGCCATAATAAGTAGTTATTGTTGCTTCTGTATTAACTATATTTGATATTCTATATAGAGCAAACGCGAATTTTGCCAACTTGTTGCATAAGTTATTTATTTGATAGTTCCATGTAAGTTGTGTGTCAAAATGTATACCGAGAAATTTAGTGTTCATTGTTTCACTAGTAGTTTGGTTCAACCTGAAGACACATGTTTTAGTTTTATTGTGATTTAAAAATAATTCGTTGCTATCAAACTATTGTTTAGCTTCAGTCATAATCTTAGAGTTTTTGATAACTATGTCAGATGTGTTATTGCAGTGATATGAGAAATTATCATCTGCATACATGGTAGTTAGTAATTCGCCATTATTTGAACACATATATGATGGAAGATCATTGGTATATATTAAAAATAATAGAGGGCCTAGTACGGATCCTTGTGGAACACCTCTTTTCATTAATAAAGGTTTACTAAGTTTATTTCTGTAATATACGCTTTGTTGTCTGTTTTGCAAATAAGAAGCAATCGTCTTATTTGCAATGCCTCTAATGCCATATATTTATCTAGTTTGTTAATTAACAATGTGTGACTTACACAGTCAAATGCTTTAGACTGATCAGTGAATAAAGCTACGCATTATGATTTATTTTCTAAAGACTCCTGAATGTTATTCATTAAAGCCAGCATGACATCTGTAGTTGTTCTCCCATGTCTGAAAGCATATTGTTTCGCAGAAAACAGGTTGTTGTTTTCAAAGAAATGCACAATTTGTTTTACTATAACACTTTCAAGTATCTTAGAAAAACATGGTAAAATATGTATTTGGCGAAAATTTTCAGGCACTGAGTCATCTCCTTTTTTGTGGCATGGTAGAACTTTGGACGTTTTAAAAATATCTGGAAAGGAACCTTCAGCTAAACAGCAGTTTATCAATTCAGTAATAGGAACAACAATATTTTGGGCGCAGTTTTTTAATAAATAGGTATTAATTTTATATATATCTTGAGTTCTTTTTGATTTATTGTTTTGTATTATATCTATGGTGTCAGATTCAGTAAAAGGAGCTAAGAAAAGTGATTGATTTTTTCGGTTATAACAAGTCAATTTTATTTTTATTGTTATTGAGGATGCCTTCTACTGTATCAGATGAATGATTTACAAAATATTCTACTTTATTTTTATTATTACGTCCTGTTTCATTATTTATTTGCCATACAGTTTTAGATTTATTGTCTGAATTATTAATTTGTTGAAGTAAGTTATTTTGTTTTGCATTTTTTAGCAATACATTGTATTTAGTTTTCTCTTGTTTATATAATTTTTTATTGTAGTCGGTTGGTTTGTTTTTAATGACGTCCTGTACAAATCGCATGAATGTACAGGCTCGTGAAATTATACTGAAATTTAGACAGCAGGAAGTATATGGAAATAAACCTCTTATTGAATCTCATACAGTACAAAAACGAGTAGTTGCATTGACGGGTAGGGTAAATACAATAATTAAAAATCATTTGTTTCAGGTCTCAGTATTAAAGAAAGTATCCAGTAAGGAAAATATAGGAATTATCATTTTTTTCGACCTAGTTTTTTCTACGGGTGTTTACTTTTTTGGGTTTTTTAATCCGTTCTAACCATTTTTGCGATGATGTATATCTGCGTGTATCTGTATCCATAATAACTCAAAACCGGATGAAGAAAAAACACCTAATTTTTAAAATTTAGCTTGATTTTAAGAAATATTTTTGTTCTTTATGATTACAGAAAAACATTTTTTGAATAAGAGTTGTTCGTAATGTCATTCTTTAATACTTTTGCCTATATATGATTTCTCTAAAATTGACCACTATATGGAGAAAATGCGCTAGTTCAGTGATGATGTAATTATGGTTCCACTGACAATTAAAGTGACAGCAGATTTTTTGAGTGCGTTTTGTTTACCTAAATTATATCGTTTTTTTCACTTTTATCACATACTTTGATTTTCTTTTACTACACGGAGAATGGTCGCACTGCGCAACTTTCTGAGTGCCTTTTAAAAGGAGATAGAAAACTCCGCCATTTTGAACCCTTATTACGTGTTGCCTACATCTTGGCGCAATATTTTTAATAGGTGCGTTTTAATCATCCGCTTCTGCTTCGGAATTGTCAGTTTTCTTGTTTTAATCTGACTGGTTAAAACGACTAAACCGACAATTCCGGAAGCAGAAGCGGATGATTAAAACGCACCTGATATTTTGCTTGCTGCTGTCAGTATCAGTGAATATTAGGTGCGTTTTAATCATCCACTTCTGCTTCGGAATTGTCGGTTTTCTTGTTTTAATCTGACAGGTTAAAACGACTAAAACGACAATTCCGGAAGCAGAAGCGGATGATTAAAAAGCACCTATTATTTTTGAAGTCACAGTTTATTGCTAAAGAATCAGTTAGCTCACTCGGGCCAGTTGAAAGTTCCAAAATAACATCCACTCCATGGATATAAATTCAGGATACGCAGAAGACTGCTGTTTTATTATAGGCGGTTGTCATATATTGTATTATTCGAGTTGCACAGTGTATAAACTGAAACATTGAAATCCAAAGTGCCGACGCAGAGTGAGCGATCTGATTCTTTAGCTGTAAACTGTGTCACAGGGTTCAAAATGGCCGCACCCTATGTTGGGCGTGTCGGACCTCTCTCTTGCCTCGTATAGTAATCAAAGTATGTGACTTTTATAAATATATTCCTAAAGTAAGTAGATAGCATGTATCACATATACAATCATTTAGTTACCAATTACATACCTTTAAACTATTTTGTATGACCTGTAAACAATATTTTGAAATAAAATAAAAACAGTAAAAACGTATATGTCAAATTTATTGATGTTTTTGTTAAAAGTTTCGTTAGAATTAAATGTCAGTGGAACCAAAATGACATCACACTGAACTAGCGCATTAAGGAAAAATGTAAAATTTGAATTTTATGAGTATTTTCACTGACATGAAAATATGGAAAAATGTTTTGAATAAATGAACCTTATTCAATACCTTTGATAATTTTACAGGAGAGTCATTACTTTGATGCATCAGATATTCTTTCTACTACTTGATATAATAATTATTGGTATAATTTATTTAATAATACTTCCTTTTTAGGTCATATTTACCTGTTAATCAGAATTGCCAACGAAAATTTACACCAAATAAAAATTTTACTAATTATGTCTATCAATTCAACTTCAATGGGGAGTACACCCACAATAAATATAATATAAGATTATAAATTGTGTGTGTATACATTTTACTATTTAAATATTTTACATAAGCGGAACTACATATAGTACCAATAAATTTGGCAAGGCAGCATAAATAATTATTTCCGTCGTGTTTCACATTGGCGTATGTCATGACTTTTGCAATTTCTGTTCATCTGTAGGTACTTATTTAAATGTGACAAGGGTGTTTGGATGTCAAAAAAGGCCATTCATTTTTTGTCATCCATACATTGAATTCTTAAAATGTAAATGTTGGAAATACATACAACATATTATACTAATACGTCAGGCTAGTCCAGCCCTGGGCCCTGGGTACAAAAATGATCAATCAATTGATAATTAAATAATTAATTCTCCAAATCATTTAATCTATTTAATTTAATAGGAATTCAATCAATAATTCAAATACAAAAAAAGAACCGTTCCTGTTACGTTGAATTAAATTCGAGAACATTAAATTTAATACAACCATATCGCTTAAGTCATATCTAGCTCTCCACCTCTCTCGTACATATAGACAGTTTAAATTTGAAGGTGGTTACAATTTCTGACACAATAATCAAGTCACGCTGCTAAACCTCACATATCCAAATGTCTGAATATTACAGGAGGGAGAAAATGCATAAATAGATGACGCCACCTTGCATGTGCAAGAATGAATTTTTCACTTTGTTAATACTGTCAGCCCCATCGTTGTGTACATAATGCATCTAGCTTCTTACAAAAACTAATACATAACTAATGCCTTATTCTATGTAACAACCTCTCATATAATGTTATTTGCAACAATCTCTCATATTTGTTCCTATAATAGAGTTCAACTAACTAGTGAATGATTTTTCTTCTGAACAAGTTCATACTTGTATTTGTGAAACTAAGTACTTTTTATCAGTTTAAAGTTATTTTATATCTTAAAAACTTCCGTTATGTCACGTGATATACACATACAAAATATGATAGTGTTTTCATTAAAAAAAATCTGTATAATTTTAAATCTAGCTTTGAAGAAAACTAAACAATATTTTAAAGTGTAGTGTGTTTCATTATTTTCCTGTGTTAGTTGCACGGGTTGTAACAAAAAGAAATCATGTAAATATATTTAGTTTTAAAGAAAACTCCTAGGTAAGTCAATGATTACATGTGGTTTGAATACCAAAAGTCATTTTTCGACTACTTTAAAACAAGTGTTTCTTAAGATGTCTTTACAACCCCTAGACACACTTCATAAACGGTTTTCAATATTTAAAATAATGCTAGGAAGTATATTTTTCCCAAAAACTACGTTTAAAGTCAACCACACATATGCGGCAGATTTCTATGGCTGAATGTATGTAGTCAGTTTATGAACTTTAAAGCTGGATATTCCAATTTCTGGCCTTACATTACCAATTAATACAGTAAACTTGAGCCAATTTATCGTTTTTCTGATCACTATTCTTAACTAGATTGTTAACCAATACCAGCAGTAAAGCAGTTTAGTGGCAGAATGAAACTAAAACATTACTTTTCAGTAACTTTATAAATGGGAGAAAAGTACCGGTAACTAGATTACTTTTGAAATTGTTACTTCGTTACAATAACGTGTTTAAAAAGTAAAGCAATACTTTCGAGTTAGTACTTTTTACTTTAAGTATCATAATTTTAATCTATACTATGTCTATTTTAGATAGCTTAGGTAGACGTCATGATAGGTCAGAAAGGATACTGTTGTTTTGTTTTCTATTATTATTTGACATCGTCTAGTAATTCTAATTTGTACTTATGTTTATTCCATAGGTTACAAGAAATATTATTTTTAATGTAATTTTGTCTAGAGTATTGTTTTCTGTTGAATAATTGAAAACTTTAGTAAAATAAAGTGTGAATTACAAATCATTTTTCCTTTCTTGTTCTGTTAAATCAAAGTGAGTAAAGATGTACACTAAATTTTAATTAATTTATTTTCAAAAGTAACTGGTTACTTTTAAAATAACGCGTTACTGAAAAACTAACACATTACTGCAATTAAAACGTTACTTTGCAGTAACACATTAATTTAAATGTAACAATGTTACAATAACTCATTAGTTTTCTTTTTAAAGTAATGGTAACGGTTATCTAATGCATTACTTTGCAGCAAAAGTTCATAACAGAGTCTCTTTTATTAGGTAGTAAATAATTAGTTTTTTTTTTAATGAAGTAATTAAAAATAGATTCATTTTTGAGTATGTCATCTGTTGGTAAATTAATTATCAATGCATGATAAATTAAATTACCTCTGCTTACATCATGAAATTTACCTTCTTTATCAATGTGATTGAATATTTGAACCACTCAAATATAAGTTTCAAGATAGCTAGATTAGATTTTAGTTTAATCAATGCAATGTGAAAGAATTTACTTACTATTTATGTAATTTAATCTTACAATTTAATCTATTTTAAAAATATCAATGCATTAAAATTATTTTCTTCTCAAAATACACTAGAATTAAAACACAGACAAAGCATGTAAGACTTCCCAACTATATAGAACATAGACATGAAAGGTTCCAAGAGAGAATGCAACTCAGATATTCGGAGTTGATGACCTAGATTTGGATATGACCTATGACACATTCAGTAGTGACTGTTTAATTTAAAACAATTTTAAAATTTAATTAGGTACTCCATTAATTATAGGAATTTTTTTCAATAATATAATATTTTGGCTACATTTTAGGAGAACCAAATAATTTCTTTATGTATTTTAATAACACCCTGTATATGGACAGTTCAAATACAAACACATAACAATAAAATTTGTTTTTAAAGTTGTCAATGCCTTTGAGGTAGTTTTCATTTTATTTGAGTCCAAAAAATAGATATTTTACATAATATCCTTCTACTGAGTGACTAAATGATTGCGATTTTTTTTTTTTATTTCTCCAAATAATTTGGTAACAGCAATTTATCATTAGTTGGTATTCCACAACAAAAATACACAATTGTAAAGAAGCACATTTGTTTTTCCATTGAGCAACTTTCAAAAAAATAAGAATTTTAGATCATTTGAAAAAGAGGAAACAGTTAACAAGAACATGAGTATTTCAGACTTGAAGAATTTTTTGGAAACTAACCCTAAATCTAATAAGAAATGACATCATTAATTATTTATTTAAGTTTTATTTTTAATAATTAGAGAGACCATTAAGTAGGCAAGTTAAGGCCTAGCTAGATTGAGGTTTCTAGCACTAGGTGAAGAAAAGCCAGATGAATGTAACTACATGAGGAAACCACTGTCAAGGGAACCACTAAGTCTAATAGAAAAGACCAATCTAACTAAAATGATGGGGTCCCGTAATAGATCTGTAAAGGTTGAGGACAAGGACAAATAATATGAAACTCCTTTAAATCTAATCTAAGTGATTAATCATGAATTTAAGATAATGGGTCCTATGATTGAACGTTTACGTTATCCGTAAGGTACATGTTAGGCCGAGTTTTAACAGTAACAAGGCAAGTTCGTACGATGGAAAACTTTTTCCAACACATTACTGTTATTTTCCGCCTGTTATGTTCTAATTTAACAGGTTTCCATCATACGAAGTTGCCTCGTTACTTTTAAAATTCGGCCTAACATGTACGTTACGGATAACGTAAACGTTCAATCATAGGACCCAATGAATGGCAGGATCTTTGATGCAAAGAATAGCCTTGTCTGTATCAGTCAATTTGATCAGTAACTTTGAAAACTTCATATATAATTACATATTGTTCATTACTTTTAATTGAATTCTTTGAAAACTCACCCATTACTTGAGGTAATTTGTTCATACCAATAAAAGGGATATTCAATTGGAAACCATTCTTGGCATAAAGACCTGACTTCATCCAAATCATCAGGACATAAAAATCGGAGCTGTACGTCAGCTAAAGAATATAATAATATGGTCTTTTCGCTCTTGGCGGAAGACCCGTCAGAACATTTTCCATTAGGCTGGTACCTGTTTAAAATGTCTTGTAAAATATCATTTAAATTTTAATAGGTTAGATACCTACCAATTTATATCTGCCATTTGTGACACGTTTTAATACATCTATCGGACGAAATAAAATTTTTCCTTCATTATTAAACAGAAAAATTTTGATGATTGATAATATTTTGTCATAATAATTATTTTGATCTTGAGCAGCCTTCTAATTTTGACAGTTGACAATTGTCAAAAAAATTGTTTTGATGTATGAAATGAATGTTGCCATTTTATTAAATCCGACAACGTTGCAAGTTATTGCACATTTTTTATTCTTTAGCTGCTTTCCACTTTAAAAATTAATTTTCAGATAAAATTGACTTATATAAATACATTTAAAATGTATCTTCAAATACAACTTTCAGCAAAAATGTTGTTAGTATTAAGTTTTGGACTAAACTTTCATAGTAATCTAGCCACAAATCAGAAAAATGGTCTTTTACTTAATGGCAAATTTCAAATGAATTTTATTTAAGGTTAAGTAAACAATAAATATTTAAATAATTATTAAAAAGTTTTAAGTTAATTCAATTGTGTGTCTAAACTTACAGGAAACATATTATAATGGTAATAGCATTAGGGTTCGAAGGAAGTGCAAATAAATTAGGTATTGGAGTGATTAAGGATGGAAAAATCCTATCAAATTGTCGAAGAACATACATAACACCACCAGGGGAAGGTTTCCTACCCAAAGAAACGGCACAACACCACAAAGAAAATGTATTAATTGTATTAAAAGAAGCCTTAGATCAATCACAAATTAAACCTGAAGATATAGACGTAATTTGTTATACAAAAGGACCCGGTATGGGAGCACCTTTAGCTACAGTTGCTGTGGTTGCTAGAACTGTTGCACAAATTTGGAATAAACCTTTACTTGGTGTTAACCATTGTATTGGACGTATCCTTATATATGATTTGTTGTTTAGGTAAAAGATTTTGTTTTAGATATTATGTTGTTTCTTAAATTGATACCATTTATTTTATATGAGTACTTAACAAATATTAGATATTGAAATGGGTAGACTTATAACAGGGGCCAATAATCCAACAGTACTTTATGTTAGTGGGGGAAACACCCAAATAATAGCATATGCTAGAAAAAGGTATCGAATTTTCGGAGAGACTATTGATATAGCAGTAGGTAATTGCCTTGATCGGTTTGCTAGGGTTTTAAAAATTTCAAATGATCCCAGTCCAGGATACAATATTGAACAACTGGCCAAGAAAGGATCAAAGTTTGTACCACTTCCCTATTGTGTAAAAGGAATGGATGTAAGCTTTTCTGGAATTTTATCCTATATGGAAGAAAAGACTGAAAGTCTTCTAAAGGAAGGGCATACCCCTGAAGATCTTTGTTTCTCATTGCAGGTAATGATGCCAAATCAATGTCTTTAATTTTTGTAAATAACTTGTTTTACTAGGAAACTATATTTGCTATGTTAGTTGAAACTACAGAAAGAGCTCTAGCTCATTGCAATTCCCAAGAAGTTTTAATAGTTGGTGGAGTAGGATGTAATTTGAGATTACAAGAAATGATGGGTGTGATGTGCAAAGAAAGGGATGCAGAACTTTTTGCTACAGATGAACGATTTTGCATTGATAATGGTATTATGATTGCTCATGCAGGTGCAGAAATGTTTACAGCAGGCCTGAGAATGAAGTGGGAAGATTCTTTTATAACACAAAGGTACAGGACTGACGATGTAGAAACTGTTTGGAGGAGTGATTGATATTTCATAATGAATTTTTGTTGAATAAAATGTTTTTCCTAATTGGTTTTAGTTTATTATTTATGATACTAACAGTGTATTCTCACCAAATTAAACTCAAATCTATAATTATTTTATTGAATATACAGAAAATACCCATTAGGTACAATAAAAAATATACAAAATTTTAAAAGATAATATATTAATTTGAAACAGACACTGACATTTAAGTCAGTCAAATGACAAGAATTAAGTTTTTTATTATTATAAAATAATAGAAAATATGTGTCCAACACATGACTTTCCTGTAGTTATCAAAAATATTTAGTATGGTCCATGTGATCAGAAAATACATTTTTAGAATATGAATCAATGATAAAAAATATTCAAAAGATTTTTTAATATCTTCATTGCCAACGAAAATAATGAAAAATTTCAATTTTGTTGTTTTTCAAATTTCTCCATAACTCTCCATTTTAGAGCAATTATATACAGAACAAAAATAATGGAGAATGACACAACTCTTATTGAAATAATTTTCTTCTATAATATTAAATAGCTTAAATATACCTTAAATTAGAAAAATTACCTCCTATAAAGTACACCCAGGTGTTCCGACTTAAGCTTAAGTTTCAAATTTGGTGTTTTTCTATTTTTTTTTTTTTTATAATGCAGACACCATCGAGAAAATTATCAAAACGGATTCAGGGTATCCCAAAATGTAACGATTGCCGAAAAAAAATTATTACTATACTTCCTTTACGGGATACAGGAAAGTAAAAATTATTAGGAATGAATGAACATAAATATTTATTTCTTCTCAATTTCGCAGAAGCTAAAAGCACATAATTAAATAAAAAAATTACTTATATCTAAAATAGAAAATAAACACTTTAAACAATAATATGCCACATATGCTGAATCATTAACTTATAATATCTTAATTTATGTTTAAATGAGGTGACATTTCTGAGTTCTAGGGGTTACTCATTAAAAGCTAGCTGAAATACTGAGTTTTGAGACTGTTTACTTGCAGAATATGAAAATTAGATGTATTTATTGCAGGGGCGACTACTCTTTAATTCCCCATGGCCGCGCGCCCCTCCTAAAAAATACCAGATAATAAAATCCTGATTAAAAATATTATTTGTCTTATAAATTTATCTATCGTCTCATGTCCCCTCTAAATCATTCCTATAATAACAATTTATGATCTCTTTGACTGGACTATCGTCGGCTGCAGCAAGATAGAGGCCCTCGTCACTATGGAAACGGAGTGGGACACGCACTACTGAGCTAACGAGTACGTCTGCTCTGTTTTCGCGGCCGGCCAACATTTAATATTTAGATGGGTCAGGCGCCTGCGGCGCCTGTTTTACTTTCTTAAAGTTGTTTTATAATTTTCACGGAATTTTTAAGAAGCACCATATGGTAAATGATAGACTAAACCAGTTAGCTATGATATCAATAAATAGAAATTTAGTTCTGAAGATAAATAATTTCGACGAAAAAGTCATGGAAAAATGTATTTCAATGAAGGATCCTAGAGCAGATTTCAATTTCAAGAATTCCTGTCATGAACTTTCATGAAAACAGAAATTAAAACAATATAAATATGTTGATTTTCCGGTTTGATTTTTTTTTTAAATAATTATTTTAGTAAGACATGTCACTATAAGAAATATATTTCATTTTATTTATTGACTATTTTTTTTTTCGTTTTATTGCCTGTGTGTATTTACCTAATATGCCCGTCTCAATTTGTGTTTATCTTCTTATTCATGTGTGTTTTGTGTAGGCGTTGTTACTGTTTCCCAGCGCCACTTCAAGGACAGCACTTTTAATTAGAACCCAACAGAGAATGGTTGAGTAAGGAATACTACCTATGCATTAGAATATTTTATTTTTTTTAATTAAATAAAAATTCTGCATCGCACACTGGGGCAACAAGCCCTCAAACTTGGCAATAAATAAAAAAATTAAATAGCATATACACTCTACCTCATATTTTTTTCTTATATATTACTGTCCACTACATAATAAAACGAACAAGTGCGATCTTCTGTCTTACGCGTTTCATCGCCACCTTCAGTCAAAGTTACTTATCTGAGGCGAGTATATAATCAGTAGTAATACCACAGCTTATTCATATCATATATAAATAAGCTGTGGTAATACAATAGGTCTGTTCTGGTTTTGAGAAATAACGATCCACAACTGTCGGGCTCATGCGCAGTAGATAAAAAGTGTTCTGGTTTTTCTGGGACTACTTCGGATCTCTCAGTCCAGTGTTCTGGTTTCGTATCCGAAATAATCCGTGATTGTTGTAAACAGTCAAAAAGTGTTCATGCTTGGGAGTGTGGATCGACTCGGACTGTTTTGCCGCGCATGCGTTTTTGAAGTGTTATGAATATTGTATTGGCTTTTTAGACCATACGAAACGTATACAATCCCAAATTGTTTATTTATATGTGGACGAATGTCTCTTGTTCTTGTTTTATTTGTAAATTAAAGCAATTTTAGAATTATTAATTTTTTAATATTCTGTTTTTATTTATTCCATTGAAATGTGATGATAATGATAAACATATACATGCAAATGTTATTTGAAGCTGAGCTTTCAAAAGGAACTTCATTATTATAATAAACAATAAACAAAACACCTTCATGACGTGTTCTGGTTTTCCAAGAATTTCAAACAGTCGGGGATTTTTTGCCTTTACGCATACGGTCCGGCGCAGTTTCAAAACAGTTTTCATTTTGAGAACCAGAACAAACCTAATAAGTACTTCAAAATAATCAGGTTATACATCGATAACTTGTTGCATAATTATAAAGAGTGTCAGTTTAAATAATCCGACCGCGAAGCGGGAGGATTATTCTGTCAAACTGACACGATTTGTAATTATGCAGGAAGTTTGAGATGTATAACCGTATTTATTTTGAAGTACGTATTGTATTTGATACGATTATTTTTTGAGTAAATTAAGTAAATATCAACAATTTATTAATTTAAATACATATTGGTAAAATGAAAATTACAATTATTAATTATTGATAAACGTCAAAATTTGACTGTCCTGTTAGTTAGTGTATTGTTGTCGATGTGGTTACTACGGAAATGAAATTATTGTAAATATTTTTGATTGGTGGAGCTACTCTATATATAATCAGGTATTATCGAAATTATACGAGGTAACTTAACTAAATTGAACGTTCTAATTGGTTAAAAGTTATACGAAAAAAATAATCATTGTTATTTTGTAGTTTTTAACTTGTTTTTGTACTGTGATTAGACTGAATTTTGATTTTTTTTTCAAATTTCCGCCATGGAGCCTTTAAGTTCAGCTATGTATTATTATTTTAATAAGTAAAAAGTTGTAGAAAAATAAACGTAATCTTATAATATTGGGGTTAAGTAAAATGAAGGTTAAACGTTAAAATTTTAAAATATTCTTAAATACATGAAGGCTATTTGTTATTGTGTTCCAAAGCAGTCCAAGCTTTAAATTTCGACTTTTCATAATGAATATTGTTTGTACTTTTCGAAATCGTTTAGTTTCTGTAAACTTATTTGCACTTTTCTTCACTATTTGGGTTTTTTCAAAGTATATAAATATATGACGGGATGATCATTAAAAAAAAATTCTGTTTCGTTTATTAATAAATCGATTTTATTGTCCTTAGGTTCATTTTATAGGCAACTAAATATGCTCCCAGATAGACATAACAAAATGCTAGAAATGTAAAATTTAAGATGGCCGACCTAATTGAAAAAAAAAACGAGCCCAAAAGTAACCCATTTTAAGCTCGTTTTGCGTAATAATTATAAATTAAATATAAAATCTAATAACAAAAGTTAAATATCTAAGCTATTTTCTTTATTTTAAGACCTCTCCGAGCACGATTGGTCCATTCAATCGTAAGATATAGAGAATCAAAGTTGTCTGGTTTTTATGTTTTCATAGAAGCCTATATAATAACACATTATTATGCTTTGCAACGCTATTTTATTTTTTGACCGTTTTGTACTCAATCCATCTGATTTGGTAGGTATGTAAATATACTTTCCGACCACTATGTTTTTAGAAAGAAACTTCTTAATATTATGAGAAGTTCTGGAAAGAATGAAATTAATTTGCTCACAACACCGTTAGATACTTTGTTGAAAAGTACCCACGGTCAATATGCCTCCGACATTGCACAAATACTTTATTCATGGGCCTGAAATAATATCTTCTGCTTTGTTGCCTAGAGACCAATTAACAGAGAAAACTAATTAGGATGTCTTTATAATTCGTTTTAACTTAGTTTCGACGTTGTAATCACGAGCAAACGAAAATTAAAAAAAGAAAGAACCTGCAGCACTTTCCTAAAGAAGCAGTAGATTTGTTTAAATCTGGACTCGTCCAGCTTCATAGCCATGGTATATTCATGACACTGATGATGACCGTGGAGACGATGAAGAAAATGTCTTATCACATTCTAAAGAGGATGAAATTTGATTACAGTTATCATAGCTTTTCTAAATGAAATTATTATATTAAATTTTTATTATCTGTATCTTTAACGTGTGGAGAGTGGATTACCCCCACGGCACTAAGACCCTCATTAGGCTCATGACATTATTATTATATTATATGTTAGTACTTATTACAAAAGAAAATACATAGAGGGCTTATAAAGTGTTTATTTGCTAAAAAAAAAATAGAAAGATATTAAGAATAGAATATACATTTTTATTATATTATATTCTTAATAACTTTCTATTTTTTTAGCAAACAAACACTTTATAAGTCCTCTATGTATTTTCATTTGTAATACTAACACCTCTACAAAGCAATATTTAACTTACAAATTCATAAAGAAAGTCTGTGATTTATTGCCAACTTTGATGGCTTGTTGCCCCATTGTGCATTGGTGGGATTCGATCCTAAGACAAGGTACAGGGTGTAGTGTGGTATTTTTTCAGTTATAATGAAAAAATAAAAAAACAAATTTTTTTTCTATAATCCCCACCACAAAGCATGTATCTTCTAGAGACCCCACGCCAATGTTAAACTTTTAAACCAAATTAGCGCCACCTTGTGTTTGGAGCTGGAACTAAAATGACAATTGACAGATGGCGGTAAATTCAAATTGTAATTTTTAGGAGTAGGTAGTAATTTTAAATGATTTCCACATAAATTATTTTATAAAATAAAGTATGGAACTAGTAAGTTCGAAACTTTTATTTTACAAAATAATTTAGGTCGATTATACCAAATTTGAAGAATTAATTTGTTATAAGGGGTCTAATGTGGAGAGTTGGTTCTGCATATTTTTATTAAATAAATATAAGATATATCAATAAATAATAAAATAGAACATTCTTAAAATATGTTTATTAATAACTTAAATAAATATTATTAGATAAAAATAAATACAAATAATAATACATATTTAACGAATACTTACTTGGAGCAAATAGATATACCTATAATCTCAAATCTTTAAAATACCTATCAATAATTTAAATGTGAAGTAGAGACTAGGATATTACATTTTATTAACACTAAAGTTATATATTTTATAAATGTCTTTTTAACTGAGGACAAATGTAATATAGGTATTGTATTAAAAGGTGAATCCTTTTAACTATTCATTCAATGATAAATAGGTATTTTCCTTCCAAATACAGATGGTGGTATTACTATCTTATGTGAAAAATGATTTCGGAATCTAGTCCAGTGATAAATTGCTTATCAATTAGTTGTTGTCCCCGTTTGTCTTTTTATGATGCAGATGCATGGTGAATATATGGTGAATCAATGAAGTTTTTCTCGAAGTTTTCAACGTAGCACCAAAATTATTGCAAAACACAGTAGGAAATAAAAAAGCGAAACATCACAATTTTGCAAATAACTAAGACGAAACTATAAAGAGAAACCAAAAGCCAAAGCAACAAAAAATCACTAAAATCAGACGGAAAAATGAAATTAACCAAGAACATAAATAAATACACGTCACATCTTTGGAGTCTTTGGTTAAGTTTTTCTCCCATAAGGCTTAAAAATGGAGTAAGAAATCATAATTTCACCAGTAGCCCCATCTAGAGTTTGGAGCAAATAGCATAAAAAATGTCAGTTGTCGGTTTTGACCTTGGTCATTCACGTGGAACCTCTATGTGCTTTGTGATCCCCACCGTTAAGCGAATTGGTTCCCCCCACCTTCCCAGCTCACGAGCCGCCATTGATTTCTTTTGTTATAGTTACGATAGTCAAAGTTATTTATTTTATCAAGCAAATATGAGAGAACCAATACATAATGGTGGCACAATAAGTGAAATGAGGCAAAATTATACTGTTATATAAAATATTCAATGACCATTCATTAAGATATTTTGAGCACCGGTACAAGTAGTTGATTTTAAATACTACTGTTTTAACTATGTATTCGCTCCGTGCGCGACAGCAGCGCCAATTTGTTTTGGTATTAAAGGAGTATTTCTGCCTATACTGACAAATACAATTTTTAATAGAATTCGTAAATAAAAAGTATATATGTTAGTTTTAATAAAAGTATATGGATTTATAAAACAATTAAAACATTAATTTATTATTATTATATATTTTTCACGCTTAAATTGAAGAAAATTATGCATAATCATTAAAAATCAATAATAAAATATAGGCAGGCAACAGTATTTACTGGAAAATGTATGAGAAGTTGCCTAAGTCTAATAAGTTGTCATTGAAGAAACCATTTATAATAGCGTGAAGTTAAAATGTATAAAAAGGATCGCTACTTATATTTTCATTTTTGTTCTAAAGAAAACATAGAATGAATGATTAAAACTGGTTTCCGATCAGTAAGTCACAAAATTGCATACCAGCCAAATATTATAATCAACGGCAGAAATCTTTAAATCTAGTCGTTGCTGAATGAACATGTAAGAATAAAGGGATATTAAAGAACATCGTAAAATGATAATTTATTGTTTATTTAAAAACTTTCTAGTTTCTGATGTCTACTATTTCCAGCATTACTGTTATTATCACAAAAATAAGGGTGATTTTTCTTCTTATTGTACACCTATCCATTTATTTCTTTGATTTAATTTCCACTTTGTTAGTGAAATTTATTATATAAGTTTCACTGTTTTTTTTTGCTAGTATTTGTACAATTTTCAACACAGCAACTCCGGTTGCTTATTGTTGTTTTTACCTTTTTTGAAAAAAAGTAAAATGTATACGTGTATTTGATATGCCAAAATTACAAAATATCCCCCTAAAATGTACGAATTATCCGCAGCTAGCGCTAGTATCGCTTTTGCTTCCCTTTCCATGACTTCGCACGGAGCGAATATAGTTTGCATAATCTTTCAAAAACGACTATTACTTCCACGTATTTTTTATGACGTCAATGACATCCTTTTCAATACTAATAATTTTCAGTAAATTCATTTTAATACCTAACATTTCCAATGATCATAAACTTTCTTTTATTAATATTTACTTTTAATGGATTAAAACAGCACCAATCATATATTTGCTTTAATGTGGCATATACACATTTCACCCCCTCAGTGAATCTTAAAAGTAGAGCTTGTGCAAGAGAAGGATGGCCATTATAATTATTTGCCATGCAGATGAAGAAAACTCCAACCATTATTGACACTAGACAACAAAGATATCAAAATCAGTTTTAAATAATCGGTATCACAAAAAAATGAAATGAAATCTCAAAATAATACTTTTTATTTTATTTTTAATATGAACTAAACTTTCCACGAATTACAAGAAAGTTACAATACAAAAAAAACCTAAAAAATATTTAAGTGAAACATGTTTATAGTGCTTATATATACAAAAAATTGTTAACTGCATTTACTTCTTAAATCTTAACACATTAATGACGGAAAGTGCAAAAGTTTAATTAACCTTTGACCTTTTCTTAGCAATGGCATCTTCCACAGCTTTAAGTTGCTTCAATAACTCTTCTCGCCTTGAGGTAGCTTTCTTAGATTTTGGATCACCTGCTGGTGGTGAATTGGCAGGTCTCTTCTTTACTTGTGCAGAATCACCTTTTCTAAATTCGGAGGAATCTGGTTTCTTTGCACCTACCGGATTTTTTAGATTCAGTTTTATTTGCTTTTTCTCTAGTGCATTACCTTTAAGAGCATCCATTGCTTTGACCAATTCAACAGCTAAAAAAATAATATAATCAATTTAAAACTAAAAAACTATTTTTCCTTCTTACCTGGACTTCTCACAGGTGGACTGTTATCTCTGCTAGTGGAACTGCTAGAATCGGAAGAATCAGATTCACTAGAACTTGAACCTGAACTTCCTGATGATGATCGAGATGATTGATGTCTTTTAATTCGAGACAAGGCTGCAGCAACAGCTAACTTCTTTCTACTTCTTGCAAATTGATCTTCTCTAGGAGGTGCAGGCGGATTGGCTGCTGCACTAACTCTCATCATTCCTATATGAAAACAAAGATTTTAAATTTAATAATAAAAAGAATTTAAAACTTTAAAAACAATCATAGGAAAACAGTTAGGGACAGAGTAAGAAACAGCAATATACAAGATAAAAAGAAGAAATTATCTAAACATAAAAAAAAAATTTGAACAAACACTTTTCACAAAAGTTGTAAACTAATAACAGTAGTTTTTAATAGTGATACTTAAGTTGTTTGTAATTGTTACTGACCTGGAGATGGAGCTCGTCTCTTTGGCGCCGGTGGATTCATTAATGCAGCCCTCTCATTAGCTGCTTTCCTTTCAGACACAATGACTGATGGTGACACGGGTCTACCCTTGTGGGATCTGGACCTGGGTCTACGGAGTGACCGCGATCTTGATCTGTACGAACTTCTGCTTGAATCTGATGAACTTCGAGAAGAACTGAAATTAGTTAACGTAAAAGAGGCAAATTGATAAAAAAAAAATGTTAAAAATCTCTTTAAAATCTTATTTGAAAAATAAAAAGCAAATAAAGGCTTAAAAGTGAAATGAAAGAGTCTGTATTGGGCCATACCTGCTTGAAGAATAGGACGATCCAGAACTGTAAGATCGTTTTCTTCCTACACCACCTGCTCCCCCTCCTCCTACTACTGCTGCTGTTCCTCCTCCTCCTGAACCGTCTTTTCTTCTTCCCGCTTCTTTTGATCTCATCCATGGATCAGACCATTCATCTCCTCTACCAGCTTGACGTTCACTTTCCACCCGTTGTACAATTACCTATTACAAGTTAAAAAGTAAAAGATAGGCAAAAAATAAATAACACGTTAATGGATATGGCGGTCCCAAGTTCCGCTGAGAGAAGTATAAGCAGAATATGCTCAATTATCTCTTCAAAGACGGTGCTAATCAAGTTAGATCTTTAAAATCGATCATAGTACACTGTACTGTGTGTGTAATCAATTACAACCACCTATTTCGCTTCTTAAAGTAGAATTGTGTCAGGAATGTGTAACATAATTGCCATATATTAAAAGAATTCCTTTCATTCTACAAATTATGCTATTGTTGCTTAACACTATAACATATCATACTTAAGATCATTTGTCTCAGAGATAAATTACAAAACTTAAATTTTATGTATCTTATTTGATTTGCTTAATTTATTACATATTAATAATTTTAGTTTAACAACTTTTTACTGTCGACCTACTTTAAGATGCAGGAGAGTAAGCATTTGGACAAGAGATAGTAATAGTGTAAAACCAATTGAGTTAGAGAAATATTGCTTGGAACAACATTTCGAAATTTATGCTATTAGCTATAATTTTAATGGAATAGATAATTTGATAATTAATTGTTATAGGTCACCATCGGGTAATATTTTTTAATCAAATAGCAAACGTTTTTGATCATTTATATAAACCTAATATAAATTTTATTTGAACAGGCGATTTTAATTTTGATAGCTTTACAAATTATCATTTTAAACAGTTATGCAATACTATGATCTTGTTCCTGTTGTAAAATGGCCTACGCGAGTTACTATGAGCTCCTGTACTATCATAGATCAAATATTTGTAAGTTCATTTGAAAAAGATGCTACCTGTTGTGTTATTGATAACGATATATCCGATCACCGATCAGTTTTATTAGAAACGAGTTTATTTTAAATAAGTAAACATTCAGGAGAACATTCTTTAAAACGATATTTTAGTGAAAACAATATTTCTGCTTTTAAATTTTCACTTTTAAATGAAGATTGGTCATCTCTATATCATATGCAAGATTTTGACCAAGCATTTGATTACTTTTATAAGAAATTCTTAATTTATTTTAATTCATGTTTCCTCAAACGGAAGTCATATTTCCAATATAATAATAAAAAATGGATAGATGCTGAAGTTTTGGCATCTAGTGCAAAATTGAAAGATCTCTTTCCTTTACAAAAGATAAATACAAATTTTAAGATATTTAAGTTTTTTTTCTTTTTTGTGTGATACTTTAGGTTAGGTTTAAAATATCTACTGATAATAATTATTTTGTAAAAGATTTTCCGTAAATAAATAAAATAAGAAAATAAAAAATCGACTCTGATTAAATTTCCCTATAAACATAAATTGTCATCTTATGTTTATATACTTTATATTTATCTTATGGTTACTGTGACTTGTGTCATTTTTGCACATATGCTGACTTATTTGCTTTTTGAAATTACCAATTCAATACGTAATTTACTTAACATGGACATCATGGCTCAGTTGTCTGCTAGCAAGAGTTTGCTACACCTTGCCATGTATCTTAGAATATATTGTTTCTTGCAATTTTTTTGCCATGCACTAAAACGGGCACATCTGAGAGAAGCTCCATACAGGAAATACATCGTCACTAATAATTTATTTGAAACGAACTGGTGGTGTGGTTTTTGTTCAGGAGAATTGGAGAGAGAGAGAGAGAGAGAGAGGGATAAAGGTTATTCTCTGTAAATTATAAACTTAACTCACTTCTCGTTTAGGTTTATTCCCTCTTGGTTTACTACTACCAGAATGCTGTGGTGGAGGTTCTTCTTCGTATTTACTATTGAAGAAGTCAGGCATACGATGTGCCGGTAATTCTCGATAAGATCGCATTCGTTCACGAGCAGGGGGAGGTGGTACATATTCAGGTTCATAAACAACTTGCCTACGTCCATAATATTCCTCTGGTGGTCTTGAGACTGGGTATTCTACATGTCGAACATACCTGTAAATATTTTTAAGTTAAATAATTTTAGAAAAGCAATGATTAAGAAACAAACCTTGGTTCTGGCGAAGTTACTCTTCCATAGTAACCGTTTTCTTTGTCAAATTCTTCCTGAGCCAAACTTAAATTCATTTTCTTTTCTTCAAAATCAATGTCCTGCTCCTTTCGTTTTACCGACTTTCGAAGCATTTCTTTAGCCGTGCGAAGACCCCTTTCCCATGCAGATTCAACAACTGGTGGATCGACTTTGCCATATAATCGTTCATCTCGGAACTCACCAGGTACTACTGGTCGAATCATTTCAAACATTGTATAGTTACCTAAATTGGAATAAAATTTTAGAATCACTTTTCTGTATTTGAAATAAAATTGTTTCCTAACCTTTATCTGTAACACCAGGATGTAGAAATCTGCAACTAGCTCCCCATGTGCATTGTCCTCTTGAGAAAAACCTACAAACAGGTCTAGGTTCAGTCTCCTCAGGTCTGACATCATCTTCATCTGTTACTTCACCTTCTTCTAATTCTTCTTTTTCCTTTTCCTCTTTTTCCTTCCTACTTTTTTCTTCAGTCTTATCAAAGTCTTCTGTTTTAGATGGGTCATCAGTTTCGTTTTCTTTGGTAACTTCAGCTTCACATTCACCATCCTCAGCTTCAAAATCTAACTGCTCTTCCCCTTCTTCTGGCCTGGACTGTTTTTCTGGGATCTAAAAATAATTATTGGATACAAGTTAATAGATTTATTTAAAATAATGCTTTTAAAAATATACCTTTTTTTGTTCAGGCGAAGGTGATCTATCCCTAATTTCTTTTCCATTTACTTTCTCTTCTGGTTTGGGACTTGGCACATTTTCATTATCAGATTGCCCCCCAATTGAATCTTCTAAATCTGAAACATCTGATAGATCTTCATGTGATATGTTTATTTCATGTCTTACACTAGGTTCTTCTTTGGCACGGGGCTCTTCTTTTTCATGTTCAGATTCCATATCTCCTAAAAAATTAAATCGTTTATTATAACCAATGCTTGGTACAAACTTTATTAAAATACCATCAGAAATTTCCTCCGGTTGAGTATCCACAGTTTTAGCAATATTCTTATTTCTCCTGCTTGAGGAATCAACACTGCTGTCACTTGAATCAGAAGTATCATCTTTTCTCCTATTTCTTCCAATGCCTCTTGATCCTCTAGAATAAGCAGATTTTCTGGATTCCCTGCTTGATTTTGATTTTCTAGAACTATCACTACTGTCACTTTTAACAGAAGTATTGTCATCATTTGGAGATTTCTTATTATCAAAGGTCCTAATGGGAGATCTTGCAGGAGATCCCAAGGAGCTACTTCGAGATGAATTTTGAGAGGAAGGTGATCTAGGCTGACCTGGTACCTGTCTCAGTGAACTCGGAGACGTACGGCGCGCGATTGGGGAATCACGGGGACTCCGAGACCTATGGCGCATGATTGGTGATTTATGCTGACTTGGAGACTTACGGCGCATGATTGGCGAATCATGTGGACTTGCAGACCTAGGACGCGTGATTGGCGAATCATTTGTTTTTTTGGTGGTTTTGAGCGATTTGGGTAGCTCCTCATCAGAAGAGGAAGAAGATATACTGGATGATCTGGATCTGGCTCTAGCTAGAAGCAATAAAATTTAAAATTACTTATTATTAAAAAACAAAAACAAATAAATTTATTATGTTGGTGAGGGGTAAAAAGGGTTCTCCCGTTAATACACAAATCAATAAATCAATAGAATAAAAATTTTAACTGTGATGTACGGCTGAATATAGGATGAAAAGATCACTAATAGTAAAAAAATAATAGGAAGAAATTATTAAAAAAAAAAAAAAAAAATTAGGGGTTGTTTCTAGAGGGTGGTTTGTCAGAGTTTTGATATGAGATTTTTTTATTTATTTATTCAGCTCATTCAGGAATGCAACAGACCGAGGTCCATATAAGCATCCACAAGATCAGTATTGTACATTGTTTTCATAATAAGTTTTAAAATAAAATAAAGAACATTAAGTAAAAAAATATAGACAAATAACATGTAGATAAAATCTAAGAACATTGACATTAATTCTAAATAGCCAGATAGTGAGACTTCCAATTTCTGTTATAGTGAACTTGGTGAGATATTAAAAAAGTAAATGGTTTGCATTTCTTACTATTCTAATACAAAAAAGATTTGTATTGATACCAATATTATTATTTAAAAAAATTTATTCTGAATATTTTGCAACCTACTGATGTAAGTTGTGTATCTGGGAGACCAAATTACACTGCCGAAATTTAGCTTACTTAAAACAAAAGCATTGTAAACATTAACCATAGGTTACATGGTTTGAAAATGTTTACATTCTTTGAATATATAGCTGGGTAACTCAAATGGAAAAACATGAGGAAGGTAATTTAGTACCACTCCAATTAACGGGATGGCGCTCGTATCGAAATGTAAGTTGTCAGCTCGAACAGCTCGTGCCAAACTTCAAAAAATTAAAATGGTTGTTCCAGTTGAAGGTGCATTGGATTTTGATTCATCTAAATATTATATTTTTTAATACCTTCCAATTTTAAGCATCTTTTAAAAAGAGGAAGATGAGTTTCAGCAACGAGCAATAAAGCACTCACAGATATTGGTAGTTATGCAATTTATACCTTAAATATGAGGTAGACATATTAAGGTTAACCAAACAATTTGTAACAAGAAAAATGCATCTTGTACTGTTTGGCACCAATGGTGATATTTACAGACTTGTTTATTGATTCAGAGTTAAAATAATTGGTTTATTTTATTCTTTTTGTTTTCAGTTTTTAATGATTATTATTGTAAAGAAAATGGTGGTCCTCCAAAATACCCAGTACATCTATGAAATCTGTTAGCCTCAACCATCAATATCAAAAATTCATTCAATGCCATTGACATCAACCAAAAATTATCCCAAAATCTTCAAGGGTCCAAACGTGTGTAAGTTTAATTTAAGCTCGAAAGCTAAATTCATTTCACAGTGCCCAGAGGATAAATTAGAATTTGATAAACTTCAAGTGATGTACAAATAAATCAATAAAAAAATTATCTGATGAAGAAATGCTGCTCATCCTAACTAGTGGACTTGATAAGCATAATATGACAAATTTTATCTACACTTAAATTCGCCTTGATAGACATCAAAAGGATGACTTCAATTTTTCAAACTTATTTGCCACTCATAAAACTCTTGTAAAGGCCTTGAGCACTATACATGCTGATTTTGTTACAGAAACATTTTTGATAGGTTTGTTTTATAAATATTTATTTAAATGGTGTAAATGTATATTTGTTTGAGCATTTCCATGTTTAAATAGTCAAATTGTATGATGTGGCATTAAATTACTTTAATAAAAATAAAATAAATTGCATTTTATTTCAAGTTTGAAATTAATGCAAAAATGTAATGAAGTAAAATCAAATAAAAATATAAATTGGCAAAATATTCGACTAGTTTCAAATCATAAAACAGTCAATATGTTTTTTTTTATGATTTGAAACTAGTAAAAAAAACCATTTTTTTTTTTAGTTTGAATTTCTTCATTACATTTTTGCCTAGCTAGTAACAAAGTTAAATTTCAAAATTCCCGCCGCAAGCGGCTATATTGAATTTAGTACCACTCCAATTTGATAGATGGCAGCACATCGCCTCAAAATTTTACCATTGGGTTTCCCATCTATTCACATTACCCTAATTTATGATATAGCCCAACATCCTTGAAGTGGTACTTACTAAACACTCTATGTAATTTTCAAATGTTAATTTGTTGTCAAAAATTAAACCTAGATCGCGGATTTCATTAACACGACAAAGATTTTCATTGTTTATGTAGTAAGAATTTTGTAAATGTAAATTACGAGTGAATGACATTGAATAACATTTACTGAGATTAAGGAAAAGTCCATTCATGTCACAAAATTCGACGACTCGCTTTAATTCATTTTGGAGATATACAGCATCAATGATACACATGATTTGTTTATATATTTTTAAATGGTCAGTGTACAGTAAGAACCGGGACTTCAAGGCTTTATGCTGCTGATATATATATAATAAAGAACAATGGTCCTAAATAAGATCCTTGTGGCACACCAGAGCTTACTGAGTAACTGTCTGATTCAATTCCATGTACATGTACAAACTGGGATCTTTTTTTAATATAAGATTCTATCCATCTTAGGAGGGTACTACTGCCCACACCAACTTCAGCAAGACAGGAAAGAAAATATTAATAGCTGATTTTATCGAGGGCCTTGCTGAAGTTCGTGTAGATTACATCCACCTGAATCTGGTGGTCTAAATCCTAATTAAATTCGTATCTAAAGATCCCTTAAAGAATCCATGTTGTTAATTATTTATATTTTTTTACAAGTAGAAATAAATATTTAAAAATAAATTGTTCAAAAACTTGTACAACTGATGTGTAGCAGTAGTTTTTAGATGTGGTTTTTTATACATGAAAATGCAACGATTTCTTCATTGTACAGGAGAGCTGTCAGGTAAAGTGATGGTTGTTGGTAGATAATTTTGACAATGCGATTTTCTATAACTCTGAGAGGTTGTAAGGTTGCATCATATAAACCCTCCAAACAATTATACCATATCGAAGGATTGACTCTACTAGAGTGATTTGTAAATAATTATTAACTGTTTGCGGTTCATAAACTTTCTCATTTGATAAAATTTGTATATGAACACTTTAAGCCCCACCATGCAATCAGAATTTCTGGTCCCATGGGCCAACTTTTTATTTATGGCTATTCCTACTGTTACATTGTTTTTTGATCATGTTGCCAATAAAGTCTAGAGCATTTGTTTATTATATTTACATTTAAATCTAAGCCTCTATCACCTGATAAAAAAATTTACATCTCAGGTTCATCTGATGTGGATATTCAAATGCAGCAAATACATAACAGCTGCAAACCTGCTAGAGGGCACTAAAACCAACCCAATAAAAAGTTATATCACTGAATTCCCCTTAAAATTACCTTGTAAAGATGGATCATACTTGGTACTTTCCTTCACATTTGAGGAGAATGAAATATGGACAGGGATAGAAAGGTGACCCTTGCAATAAAAATCAACCCATTTTCTTTTTAATTTATCCTTCAAAATATTCTGAGATACAGCCCCTAACAGCCCTTAATCATTTAAAATTAAATAAATGCCATATTTTCACAGTATTTAAACTACAGCGCTGCCGTGTAAGAATAACTGGAGGCTTAAAGTTAGTACAATTATTTAAATAGAATTTCTATTTGGTTTACCTGATACTTGTCGAGGAGAAAGAGATCTGCTTTTGATGGATTCCACACCAGGCGACCTAATGTCAGCAGGTGACCTAATTGAAGGTGGAGATCTAATTTGCTTTGGTGATTTATTTTTCAACTCGGGTGAGCTTGAATGAGAATCTGGTGTTCTACTCCTACTCTTAATAGAAGGAGGATTAGCTGATTTTGTAGTTTTCACATCTGGTTCAGGAGAAGGTGGCCTGCTGCCAGCAGAACTCTGGGAGGAAGCAGAGTGTTCTCTGCTGCTATGAGAGGAAGATCTAGATGAAGATCTTGATTTGTATGAACCACCAGATTTCTTACTGGAACGACTGTTTCTTCCCTTAGCTTCACTCTCACTCCCAGAGGAACCATCTCGGGAGTCTTCAGATTCCATTGAAGCTAGGAAAATAAAATTACATTAGGATTGTGGTAAATTTTAAATTGATCCAATCTCACTGGGAAAAAAGTTCTAAACACTTCTGCATTAGGTAATTTTTTTGAGACCGTTGTTACTTCAGTCTTACCTTCGGGCTGCCGTAAAATCCTTCATTACCATAAAGGCACTGGGATATAACATTTTCCTTCTTGGATAAATACATTTTTATTCCAAACTACTAACTTAATTGACTTAAACCCGGACTTTTACTTCGAGACTCACAACACAAACTACTAAAAGTCTTTCGCGATAATATACTTGATACGAACTATTGAAATATTAACCATATACTGGCTTCAACTTAACTGTAATTATACATAACACAATCTTGGGTAGGAAGAACTATTATTGCCACTTTTTACTTTCACGGACTTGATTCTTACCTTATTTACTTTGTAATACTCCTGCTGAACACAGTTTTCTCTTGGTTTAGTATTAAATATCATAAAATATAATAATTGGTTTTCAGGTTTGCAATGGACGAAGTTTAGAGAAAAAAGACATGGCGTTGTCGCCACTGTCGTCACGTTGTCAAATTAAATGACAACTAGACATTTGAAAAATATATTATCAATAAAGAATATTGTAATTTACAAGAAACTAATCAAATTAAACAAAAAAAATAAAATGAACTAGATAAAATTCCACAGATGATCATAATTTGGATGATCTAACATTTAATTTTGCTTTAATAATTGTATAAATTATGCGTTTTTCATGAAACATTTGACAATGTGGCAACAGTGGTTCGGTTCCACCATGTGCTCTGTTGCCACGTTTAATACCAGATTATTTATTTTGAAATTTTTAACACTCAATTTTTTAAAGAAAGCCGATCTAAAAATATTTTTATTATCGGACTTGTCTTGTATTAATATTTCGTAATTATCGTTATCAGTAATGCAATAGGTATATAATGTTTATTATTAAAATTCGAAGATTACATCAATCTAACATCTTACCTCACAAGTGATGTATTTCATCCGGTCGTTTGGCCTTAGGCCTTAAAGGCATTTCGGCAGAGTTACTATTAATATAAGTAATTTATGATCCATTATTACATTACATTTCGACAAATAATCTTTTTTGAATAACCCTATATTTTATCTAATGCTTGTCCAGTACCTATAGGTACAAACTTCTGAAGAAATCAGTCTCGTTTTGTAAGCCATATCCTTTATAGAATAATTATTCTATGTAGAGCGAGTACACAAGATCGGAGTATTCCTTACTTTGGTCTGTTGTAATGTGAAGGTATTTCCTTGAGCCAGCCCTCTTTATATACCTATATTTGGAGAGTTAATTTACGAAATATTGCGCTAGAGCAGCTCTGCCTACAGCTGCCAAAGAACCTGATATAAAGTAAAAAGCTATTATTGAATATTTATATGTTCAAGATTTAATATATTTTACTCCAGAAATTTTACGACCAATTTTTAGACTACAAATTATAATAAAGGATCAGAATAAAGAAAATGCTTTTAAGTTTGGCATCCTTGCGTTTATGTGCCGAACAGTCATTCGTGTACTCTTGACGTCATTCATAAATACTTGTTGCCTTGAGCAAGAGAAGGATAAAAATAGTAAAGAAAAAGAAGGATATCGTAGTGAGTGCTTGTAGATTTTAAAACAAGTGAGGTCTGTTCCGGTCTTTCAAAGATTTATTAAAATGGATGCACCTTTGAGGGAACAAGTGATGATAAATCAATTTGTTGTAGCAGCAGGCTGTGCACATGAACAAGCTAAACAAATTTTACAATCGGCACATTGGCAATTTGAGGTAAATATTGTTTTCGTAAACAAATACTATTGGGAGAAATAAAATGGCGGATGTTATGTGTTTAATAACACCCTCCCCCCTTACCTCGTCGTTCCGTCTGTGATCGCAGCCCGTGGCCGTTTATTGACTGTTTTACTTTTCAAGGTCATGATGTGCTAGAATATAAACATTGGGTTATTATGTATTTGTTTTGAGTTTTTGACGTATATGTAGGATTTTGACTGTCTAGTATCTAATAGAAGACCGAAAATATTAATATGCTTAGGTTGGAAGGAGATTAATGTAATGCTTCATTATTTTTGTTTGGGTGTCTCTAGGAATAAACAGTTATTTATGTAGGTAGGGATGTAGGTAAATGAACTTATGAATGATGTAACGACAAACTTCCCCAATATTTAAAAAAATTTCAACACCCTATAGATTAAAGTGTAGTAGGTAACTGTTTATCGACTTTTTTTTATTTTATTTTTATTCTGTATATACTGTGAACAGATCTATAATATGCTGTCATTGTGAACCCCGAATATTTTGAATACGAGCCGCCACTGGTACCTACCTATAGAGGACGGTGTTCTGATATGATTTAAGAATATTTTATTGCCTTTAGCCATTCCATTTTTTTTTTCATCTCTGGAGCTGCCCTTGGTAACCTCAAGAATACTCAAGATTCAATTGAAGGGCTTATTGTAAAAACCTGATATACATAAAGACATTTTTACTTCAGGACAATAAAAAATAAAGTTATAAAAGCTTGAACCAAATGGAATTTTTTCAACAAATACTATAGCCAAAAAATCAAGTGATTGCAGTTGTAGTAGTTATTTTAACCTTTGATTGCATGTTTCTTAATAAATTAATGTTTTGGCTTATCATGTTATTCCAATAACATATTTAATTGCCTAAGGACTCTATTAGGAATATTGAAAGAAATCATTTCTAAGAGTTTCGGGCATATGACTAGACCTTTTAATAATCTATAGATAAAATTCAAATCTGATATGTCTCCTGTACTTAAGTCGGCTCATATTCATTTCATTTAAAATCCTAGTATAATTGTGATCCGTTACCCACATATTTAATTTGAAGGTACATTATCTTAGAAATTTATTTTGTATTCTTTCCACTGCCAGACAGTGAATATGATATTGTGGCGACTAAATCTAATAGGCACAGTTTGTAGCTGAAGAATCAGTTCGCTCACTCTGCCTCAGCACTTTTGATCTCAATGTTCCAGTTTATACATTGTGTAACTCAGATTTGTATCCCTTGCACATACAGTGGATTTTTACGAATAGGAGAACATACTTTAATAATTAAAATAATGAGGTGAAAGTTATGTGATTGCAAAACACAGAATACATTATAGATAGGTATTCAGGTATTCTGTGTTACGAATATTGTCCTTTTTCTGAAACTTCGAAGGTTATATGTTAACCACCTATATTCAAAGAGCAGTCTTCTGCTCATCCTGATTTTGTATCCCTGTAGTGGATGTTATTTTGAAACATCCAATTGGTCGGAGTGAGCTAACTGATTCTTTAGCTAAAAACTGTGTAATAGGTAAATTGTAGTTTGTACAACAGTGAATATGAGTGTAATAGGGACAATCCAATTGAGTTGTACAATTTAATATATACATAATACTTCTTTACTAAAACAAATGCATACATAAATTTGCACCAGAGAGGCAAAGGTTAGCTATACAGCTACTCTTAACCCTTAACCTTCCTAGTTGACATAATAGCATACTATTTACATTATATTTACATAGTAATAACATAATTATCTGTAATCTAATAGTATTAATAACAAATAGACACGAAAAAAATAAAAACAGAATAATATACATATAAATAATATAAATAATTACAAAGAACAAGAATTGAAATATAGAAAAAACAATATATACTGGGAAATCCAAACAAAAACAAGTTATTGCTTACCCAAAAAATACTTTAAATCTCAGGGCTAAAGATATGCAATGATGGGTTCCAATTTAGAAAATAAAACTGATTATATATTTTAACTGCATTTATTTATTTATTTTCATTATAAAATTCACATTCACATTTTTTCATGTTAAATTAAAATATAAGTAAACTGTAGTGTTAGAAGTTAAAAGAATTAACTTCAAAATTATTGTTTTAAAATTATTTATCACCCTGTATACTATAACACCCTGTAAAGCTACTTCACAAAACACGTGATAACATGGTTTTATAATGTTTTATTAAATATCTCGTAAACAATGTTTAAAATGTAATTAATTAAGGAACAAAATAAAGAATGTCTTTTACGGCTTAATGCCTATCACTTCTTAGCGTTCGGCTGGTGAAAAGTCAAGTCCCCGCTCTCCTGGTCCTGGACACTGCAACGGGCAGACGTGGTACCGTCGATCCCAGTGGCGGCGATATCCTAATTCGCTGACTCTAACAGACACTGCAACGGGCAGACGTGGTACCGTCGACCCCAGTGGTGGCGATATCCTACTTCGCTGACTCTATCTAACAGTAGGATAATTTCGTTTCCATCAACTGGATAAAGAAACATAGATTGCTTTAGTTGCGGGGAGGTTAATTATACATTTAAAGGAGCATCATGGATTTTATCTGCCATTTTCTGACCTATATTGATGCAATAGTCATTACAATAGTTTGCCATTTCATTTTCGCTTGAAAAGGATCTCCATTTTCTTAGACACTTTTTAGACTTTTTATTTCCATTGACTATATTAAACAACTTTTTCATATTGACGATATTGAAAAGTATGTAAATTATTGTCTTTTTTTTAGTCAGTATAGTTTGTTTTGCTTCTTATCAGTTCAGTGTGGAATTTCAATGTTGAGCACTCACAAACTGTTGCTTTATGATCAGTGGCGTAGTTAGAATTGTATTTTCCATTTGAATAGTCACAATTTTTACAAAAAAAATTATTTCTGGGGCACATATTCTCCTCATGTTCCTCTACACATATTGGACATACCATTTTATTTTTGCATTCATTTTTACTTTCCTATCTGTATACAGATATAAGGAAAGTATAGGAATCATGATTTTTTTCGACCTCGAGTTTTCGACGGATTTTTACGTTTTGAGGTCCCCTGAATCCGTTTTGACTATTTTCGCGATGATGTGTGTGTGTGTGTCTGTGTCTGTGTCTGTGTCTGTGTCTGTGTCTGTGTCTGTGTCTGTGTCTGTGTCTGTGTCTGTGTCTGTGTCTGTGTCCGTGTCCGTGTCCGTGTCCGTGTCCGTGTCCGTGTCCGTGTCCGTGTCCGTGTCCGTGTCCGTGTCTGTGTCTGTGTCGTGTCTGTGTCTGTGTCTTTGTCTGCGTCTGTGGGTGTGCGTGTGGGTGTGTGTGTGTGTGTCTGTAGGTCGCATAACTCATGAACCGATACACAGAAAAACACCAAATTTTAAACTTAAGCTTTATTCCAGCGTCTTATGAACTGATTAGATTTTGGGCAGGGTCGGAACATTTGGGGGGGTACTTTATGGGTGGTCATTTTTATATTTTATGAAATATATCTGTTATTTACGTTTGGAGAAGAAAATTTTTCAAATAAAAGTTACTTCTAATATAATTATCTATAATTTTTGTTTCATACAAAATTTTCCTAAAATGGTCCGTATTCGAGAAATTTGACAAAATGTAAAAAAAAGATTTTTTTATAAAAATTGTTCAAATAAAAGTTGTTTGTAATATAATTCTCTATAATTTTTATTCTATACATAATTTCTCTAAAATGGACCGTATTCGAGATATTTGAGAAAATGTGTAAATTTCGAATTTTGAAGAAAACTCAAAAACGGATAAAGAAAATAACATTAAATTTAAAACTTAAGGTTTATTTCGGCCTGACGTGAAATGATTAGATTTTGGACAAAGTCGGAACATCTAGGGGGGTACTTTATGGGAGGCCGTTTCTATATTTTATGGAATATATCCGTTATTTATGTTTGGAGAAGAAAATTGTTCAAATAAAAGTTACTTCTAATATTATTATCTATAATTTTTGTACTATACAAAATTTTCCTAAAATGGTCCGTATTCGAGAAATTTGACAAAATGTAAAAAAAAATATTTTTTTATAAAAATTGTTTAAATAAAAGTTGTTTGTAATAATTCTCTAAATTTTTATTCTATACATAATTTCTCTAAAATGGACCGTATTCGAGATATTTGAGAAAATGTGTAAATTTAGAATTTTGAAGAAAACTCAAAAACGGATAAAGAAAAAAACATTAAATTTTAAACTTAAGGTTTATTTCGGCCTGAAGTAAAATGATTAGACAAAGTCGGAACATCTAGGGGGGTACTTTATGGGAGGCCGTTTTTATATTTTATGGAATATATCTGTTATTTATGTTTGGAGAAGAAAATTGTTCAAATAAAAGTTACTTCTAATATTATTATCTATAATTTTTGTTTTATGTTAAAATTTCCTGAAATGGTCCGTATCCGAGAAATTTGACAAAATGTGCAAAATTCTGATTTTTATGAAAATTGTTGAACTAAAAGTTGTTTGCGATATCGATCTCTATAATGTTTGTTTATACATGATTTTTCTAAAATGGACCGTAATGAAAAAATTGTAGAAAATTTAAATTTTTCAGTATTTTCGTTTTCAATGCATATTATCTATAGAAAAATGTTTCGAGGTAGATGTATGTGGACAATGTATATATTTAGTTTATCCTCTAAAAATTAATAAAAATTAATAAAAATTAATAAAAATTAATAAAAATTAATAAAAATTAATAAAAATTAATAAAAATTAATAAAAATTAATAAAAATTAATAAAAATTAATAAAAATTAATAAAAATTAATAAAAATTAATAAAAATTAATAAAAATTAATAAAAATTAATAAAAATTAATAAAAATTAATAAAAATTTATAAAAATTAATAAAAATTAATAAAAATTAATAAAAATTAATAAAAATTAATAAAAATTAATAAAAATTAATAAAAATTAATAAAAATTAATAAAAATTAATAAAAATTAATAAAAATTAATAAAAATTAATAAAAATTAATAAAAATTAATAAAAATTAATAAAAATTAATAAAAATTAATAAAAATTAATAAAAATTAATAAAAATTAATAAAAATTAATAAAAATTAATAAAAATTAATAAAAATTAATAAAAATTAATAAAAATTAATAAAAATTAATAAAAATTAATAAAAATTAATAAAAATTAATAAAAATTAATAAAAATTAATAAAAATTAATAAAAATTAATAAAAATTAATAAAAATTAATAAAAATTAATAAAAATTAATAAAAATTAATAAAAATTAATAAAAATTAATAAAAATTAATAAAAATTAATAAAAATTAATAAAAATTAATAAAAATTAATAAAAATTAATAAAAATTAATAAAAATTAATAAAAATTAATAAAAATTAATAAAAATTAATAAAAATTAATAAAAATTAATAGAAATTAAATTAATAAAAATTAATAAAAATTAATAAAAATTTATAAAAATTAATAAAAATTAATAAAAATTAATAAAAATTAATAAAAATTAATAAAAATTAATAAAAATTAATAAAAATTAATAAAAATTAATAAAAATTAATAAAAATTAATAAAAATTAATAAAAATTAATAAAAATTAATAAAAATTAATAAAAATTAATAAAAATTAATAAAAATTAATAAAAATTAATAAAAATTAATAAAAATTAATAAAAAATAATAAAAATTAATAAAAATTAATAAAAATTAATAAAAATTAATAAAAATTAATAAAAATTAATAAAAATTAATAAAAATTAAAAAAATTAATAAAAATTAATAAAAATTAATAAAAATTAATAAAAATTAATAAAAATTAATAAAAATTAATAAAAATTAATAAAAATTAATAAAAATTAATAAAAATTAATAAAAATTAATAAAAATTAATAAAAATTAATAAAAATTAATAAAAATTAATAAAAATTAATAAAAATTAATAAAAATTAATAAAAATTAATAAAAATTAATAAAAATTAATAAAAATTAATAAAAATTAATAAAAATTAATAAAAATTAATAAAAATTAATAAAAATTAATAAAAATTAATAAAAATTAATAAAAATTAATAAAAATTAATAAAAATTAATAAAAATTAATAAAAATTAATAAAAATTAATAAAAATTAATAAAAATAATAGAAATTAATAAAAATTTATAAAAATTTATAAAAATTAATAAAAATTAATAAAAATTAATAAAATTAATAAAAATTAATAAAAATTAATAAAAATTAATTAATAAAAATTAATAAAAATTAATAAAAATTAATAAAAATTAATAAAAATTAATAAAAATTAATAAAAATTAATAAAAATTAATAAAAATTAATAAAAATTAATAAAAATTAATAAAAATTAATAAAAATTAATAAAAATTAATAAAAATTAATAAAAATTAATAAAAATTAATAAAAATTAATAAAAATTAATAAAAATTAATAAAAATTAATAAAAATTAATAAAAATTAATAAAAATTAATAAAAATTAATAAAAATTAATAAAAATTAATAAAAATTAATAAAAATTAATAAAAATTTATAAAAATTTATAAAAATTAATAAAAATTAATGAAAATTAATAAAAATTAATAAAAATTAATAAAAATTAATAAAAATTAATAAAAATTAATAAAAATTAATAAAAATTAATAAAAATTTATAAAAATTAATAAAAATTAATAAAAATTAATAAAAATTAATAAAAATTAATAAAATTAATAAAAATTAATAAAAATTAATAAAAATTAATAAAAATTAATAAAAATTAATAAAAATTAATAAAAATTAATAAAAATTAATAAAAATTAATAAAAATTAATAAAAATTAATAAAAATTAATAAAAATTAATAAAAATTAATAAAAATTAATAAAAATTAATAAAAATTAATAAAAATTAATAAGAATTAATAAAAATTGAATTAATAAAAATAAATAAAAATTAATAAAAAAGGAAGTCATGTATTTTTTTATAATAGTAAAACGACTACATGCGAGCAAAGCCGCGGGCAATAGCTAGTATGATCATATTTCCTCAAACCAAAAATGAATCTGCAACAAGCAGTTTGTCCAGAAAAGGATAGTAAACAATATTGCAATAACTTAATATTGACAAAACTAAATATTCACAAAGTTTTTTTCTCATTTTAAAGTTCAATATATGCCTATTAATGTAAAGAAAGCGCAATCTTGAGTAGCATCTCTTGATCAAGGTCTTAATATGACTCTTAAATCTAAGAGACTGATCGATCAATAAGTAGACCCAAATTTTTTGATTTGTTATTTAAAGTTATACTAACATCATCCAACTCGAGTCTCATTGATCTCTCAATAACAACATGTCTAGCTTCACTGCAAAACAGAACAGCATTAGTTTTTGAAGGAATAATAGTAAGATTGTGTTCTTTTGAAAATTGTAACGGAAACTGCAAATCTCTATTAATCAGATTGTTAGCATTGTGTATATCTTGGGGTTCGAAATAATTTAATAACTGAGTATCACCAGCATAAAATTGAACTTTACTCTCATTAAGTACTTTTGGTAAGTCAGAGGTGTATTCTAGAAATAATAAAGGACCCATGATGGATCCTTGGGGGACGCCTGATATAATGATTTTTGATTCCGAGAAGTATTATCAATCACTGCCTTCTGAGTACGATTCCACGAATATGATTTGAAAAAAGATGAAACAATATCACTACATCCATAGTATTGAAGTTTTGTGCACAAAAGTTTGTTATCAATTAAATCGAAAGCTTTAGAATAATCCAAGGCAATTACAACAGCAAGTCTTTTATCAATTGCACGAATAACATTGTCACATAGGTTTAGTAACAAACTAGTCATACTATGCTGTTTGCGGAAGCCAGATTGTTGTACAGGTAGGCTTGTATGAGTAGTTAAATATTCAGATAACTGGTTATACCTACCTCTTTCAAGAATCTTGGAAATAACAGGCAATAAGCTTATAGGACGTAAGTCTTGTACCGAACTAGGATTAGATATTTTAGTAATAGGACAAATGACAGACTCTCTCCAAGCCCTTGGAAAATAGCCACACTGAATGCAACAATCAGTTATATTTGTTATGTGATCTAAGATAGTAGGTAGGTACAGTTTAAGCATGTACAAAGATATACTATCACTTCCGGAAGCATTAGAGTTGATTGAATTTATTGCGTCTTGGACATTATTTTGATTAACTAGGGTAAAATTAAAAGTATTGTTCAGGTATTTATTATTGGCATAAAAATGAATCTTGTTAAGACAATTGTCAGATTTTTTAAAAATGCTAGTAAAATAATCATTTATTTCTGTAGGATTTTGTAGGTTCACAGGTAGATCATTTTTTAAAATAGAATGAACATTCATATTGTGTAGGCCTTTCCATAAACTTTCTCATTTTTTTCATACTGCAAACTGGATAAAAATGCTGCCTTTTCCCTCCTAATTGAGGCCAGAGCATAATTTCGAGATTCCTTATAATGCCTCCAGTTTTCAAGTGTTCTGTTACATTTAAATTTAGATAATGCCTTATCCCGTTCCTTGAGAATTAACTTTAAATTATCACTAAGCCAAAGAGCTGGTGGTTTAGTGACTCTGATTTTTACCAAGGGTACATGTTCATTGAGAAACATAGTTATATTGTCAGTTAAGAAGCTGACCTTGCCATTAATATTATCAAAGAAGAATATACCATCCCAGTAAATTGCTTGTGAATCACTTTAATTTTTCAATATTTAGGTTCTTAAATTTCCTTTTAGTAATGAATTTCTATCTCGATTTATTAATAGATATATTTAGTGTGCAATGAGGTATCATATTATGATCACTCAAGAGAAAGGGGATGGTAACACTGTCTTTGCAATTAATAAAGATGGGATCTAGTAATGTGGCACAACTTTCAGAAATACCAGTTGGCTCAGTAATAACATTAACATAGCCATAAGCGTCAAGTTGATTTAGGGTAGAATTAGTTACTAACATATCTATGTTCAAATCACCAGTGTTAATAGAGTAATCTGATTCAGAAAGCAAAAAAGGAATTGAATCATTAAAAAGATTAAGAGAGTTCAGTGGGGCCCGAGTTGGACGGATGATATATTTATGACTGCCAGAAAAAGTTGATGCATATTATTTTTCAGTTTTAGAAATAATGGTGAAATATAATTATAATTGATATTATTTAAGTCAAAATCAATAACCTCGCAATTGATATGTGATTTTACATAGCATCCTACACCGCCACCTATTCTGTTTGGCCTATCTTTTCTGTAAAAAATTGTATCCTGGCAGGGAGATCTTACTAGAATCAACGTCCTCATTCAACCATGTTTCACTAATACATATAAGGTCGTTTTACAAATTGTATGGATGGAACGATATTTTCAGAAATGTCGTATCTCAGTGCTACACTTTAGATGCAAAGAAAAATACCTAACATATCATATTGATCTTGTATAAAATAAAAACAATCAGTAAAACTTGGGAGCAATGATCTCATATTCAAATTTGCAACTCTTAATAATATATTATTGTTTTTTCTTGAGTACCTATTTAAAGTATTCAAGGCTTTTACATTTTACATCAGTAGCCTCATGATAAATAGGATATTTAGTTTTTTACTTAGTATTGGAAATATTACAATTTATATTACTAATTTTATATCACATTCATCCCTTTGATGATCTCCTCCACACACATAGCAAATAATAGCATTTGGACAATTTTGTTGTGAGTGATAATAACCCTGACATTTGTAGCACCTAGGTATATCTATATCTTTGTACACACTGTAGCGCTCCCACCTAATGCAAATTTTTCCTTCTGACATTATTTTAT